>ML832388.1:24883-40571 GCA_009831015.1 Picea engelmannii | reverse complement strand
TGCATTCAATTAATAGAAGTACAATATGATAGATTAATCAGTTGTAGTAGTACTTCATGATAGTACAATGACATATGAGTCAAAATTATGGACATTTGTGTAGCAGACTCTTGAACAGTATGGAAAAATATGTACGTGAAATCAGATTTTCCGAACGGGGAACTTGAAGAAGAAGTCTACATTGAACAACTGGTTCCTATAGCATGGTACTCTAGAATGGATAAATATTTATAGTAGGCAGGGTTCAGAAAAGGAAGTGCGGGAAACAACCTCTACATCAAGGTAACTCAAGATGGTATTTTATTAATTGAAGTTTATATTGATGATATTATTTTTGTAAGTACTGATGACAGGTTAAGCCAGAAATTTGCAAAGGATATGCATAATGAATTTGAAATTTCATTACTTGAAGAACTATCCTTCTTTCTGGGTCTTTAGATACGTCAAAGAAACCAAGGAATTTTTATTTCTAAAACTAATTATATCAAAGAAATTCTAAAGAGGTTCGGAATGGAATATTGCAAACCAGTTACCACTCCTATGCAAACCAGTTTCAAGTTGAGAAAAGATGATGATTCAAAGTCTACAGACCAGAGGCAATACATGTCAATGATTGGTAACTTACTATATGTGACAACATCCAGACCAGATGTAATGCAGGAAATTGGGCAGGTGGCACAATTTCAAGAAACACCAAAGGAATCACATGTATTAGCAGTGAAGCAGATTTTTAGATATCTCAAAGGAACATAAGGGTTTGGATTATTGATCCAAATATATCTTTTAACGACAATGGTTGAGTTATCAAAGCATGAGTTATTTTACCATTTAGGAAAACTAATGAAAGAGGAAGAATTCAAGATTTTACATGACATCCATATAAACATATAGAGATCTATAAATAAGCATGAAGAACAACAAACCATAAAACACCAAAGTGATAATGGAGTTCGACAATCTCGCCTACGTCTTCGGGCCTTTGTCTCAGTGGGTGAGGATTTCTTATTTATGCTCAAAGATTTAAACGTACATCATAACAGTTCCAAAAATGTTACAAAGTGATCTGGACTTGTTCTACCAGATCTCAAGAACCCAAAAAAACTGACGACACTGAAAACGGATGAACGGAGCTCCCATAAATGGCTCGCAAAGGTTCCCTCCTCAATGGCTTCTTTTCATAAAAATGGATTTGGCTTGGAAATTATTCATCATTTCTCTATTCTGAACCTCTCCCATGGCTTCAAGAACCTTTGGTTTATATATATTTGAAGTGTGTAACAACCTCCTAACCTATCCCCAAGATCTGGCCTTAAAAAGGGCCCAAGATCCTCCAAAAATGACCAAAATCCCTCAAAACTACTAAGAAAATAAATTAAAATCATATCATATAGTTTCAAACCCACTAGCTGGAAAAAATTAAGGGAAAAACCCCTTTTTTCTTGGGTTCTTGGTCACTTGGGCGTCTCCATGTGGCCTAGCGCTAGGATGCTAGTGTGCTGGCCCCCTCTGATCCTGACTCTTGGTTATATGTAAGGCCATATGCCCCTGGCTCTATGCTCCATGAGAAAACAATGATAAAACTCAGCCCCTTGTCAAGCACCCTGGTCGGCGGGCTAGCTCGACCAACTGGGTTCCTATCCCTATATATATCCATGCTTAAAATTTGGATTCTGGGTCACATGGTAGTGGCAATGCGACCGAAGGCTGAGGCTGGATCCCCACGCCAAGGTTTATAACATAGGTCACATGCCCAAGTCATATGGTGGAGTACATACGCACCAGGGTTGGCCAAAAATCTATGCCAAAAAACAAGGATAAGGTCATATAGTATGGTAGCCCCAACCCTTTACTATGCTGGATGAACAAACATACAAGCTTAAATAAATGTTTTGGACTATATGGTTAAGCACTACTATGTAGGCGGGCTGGTAACCTAGAATATGCGAAGACTCGACCGCCCATGGAGGTCATGAGTTCGACCCCCATAGACCCTCAAACAAAATTTTAACCAACAACCAAATAAGGGGTGCCACGTGGCAACCCATGACTGGGCCATGTGGCACAGTACCATTCTCCAAATAACTGTTGGATTACTGAGAAGGGGTTGAATCAATAATAGAGAAGTTTAATCCTTTTTAACCATATAATCCAAGTGTTATATGAATGTAGCATTATCATCCAATAAATGAAAAGTAAATAAGCAATGAACAAATGAACAATCATACACATACACAGTACACTAGTGGTTTACGTGGAAACCCAAAGCGGGATAAAATCACATAATTATTTTTCTTATATGTCTTGAAGAATTACATTCATTGGAAGCACAAACTTCCTTTGTTTTCCAACTGCAACTAGAAGGAGGCTTCAAACCCCTAGTTTCTTAGGCTAAAACCCGAGGGAAGCTCCAACTCCCCAATTATCTGGATACAACTAGAAGGAAGCTACAACACCCTATGTTCTCCGGCTACAACTGGAAGGTGGCTACAACCACATGTCCTTGCCCTATCCAACCACCCTGACGTATAAATAGAATGATGGAACCACGGTCACACTATCACCGTGAGATCTAATGTTGTAAACATGTACCAATCAACCTGCACCAAACAACCTGTACCAATAACTTGAATCATGCATCAACCTGTACCTCAACCTGTAATCAACCTGTACCATAAACAACTGCATCAACCATGCACCAACCTGTACCTCAAATTGTACCATGAACAAGTGCATCAACCATGCACCAAACCTGTACAAATAACATGTCACAACAACTTGTCGAAACAACCTATCACAACAACCTGCCTCATTAATCTTATCAACCAAGTTAGATCTACTCACCAAGACAACTCTCAAAGATGTGCATCAACCAAGCATAACACAACAACTCATAATCATCACCAATATCAATATGTGGTTCTAATAATATACCAATACAAGTATGCTACATCATCCATAAACCATGTGTCAATAATACTACTGACAAGTGCCTCCAACCATGTACCAAGTATGTACTAATCATGTATCAACTACTCATCGACTATGACTCATCAAGATGTACCAACATCATCAACTATACACCTCATGTATGTTCCAACTCATCAACTACTTGTCTCAACCATGTACCCAACATGTAGCTCAACCAAAAGCCCTCATCAATTTCATCATCAAAATCTGATTTGTAACTCTATAATAGACCTGGTGTATATGATCACATACCTACGAACCTTCCTTAACTTTAACAACAAGAGACTAACATTTTCATCAAAATTTTCTTTAGTCTCACATGACTAGTTTTGGATTAGTCAACAACCCTAACTTGAAATAATCATATCTATGTACCTATAATGAATAAATATCTAAAAATAGTACACAATGTTCTTCAATGTGTGATATGCAATTCGTCTAGGTGTCACTACTTGGAACCTCTCAGAAAAGGAGTTATAGAAAAAATGGCATACCTTGTCGAATTATGGTTTATTCTAGAGAGCTAACTTGTAGATCGTGCCCCACACACAATATTTGTTGTATGGATCTTAGAAAGAATTATCAAAAGAATTTGTCCTCCCTTGAATTTCGGCCTTCTTTAATTCACCTTATCTTTGAAATTCGACTTAGATATCCTTTGGTTACCTCAGTCACCTGTAGATATTCAATATGCTCAAGTGTGATATTAAATGAGAGATCCTTACCTCTTATTTATACTTTCATGTAGCTTCCTCAAGGGGTTACCTTTTAACCATCTTAACCCACTTTCCTTATTTTAGGGTTAACCAACTTCTAACCACTTGTCCAATTAGTAATTTATCCATTAACTTGATTATTTAAATAATTTATTTTGTATCCACTTTGAATTATAGTACACTCATCACTTCACTTTACTTCAAGGGGTTACCTTCTAACCATCTTAAACCACTTTCCTTATTTTAGGGCTAACCCACTTCTAACCACTTGTCAACTTAGTAATTTATCCATTAATTTTATTATTTAAATAATTTCTTTTGTATTCACTTTGAATTATAGGACACTCATCACTTCGCTTTATTATTTACCTTCTAAAGATATCTTAAACCACTTTGACTACTTTGACCTTTTAGGGCTTCTAGATGACTCATGAGGGTTCTCCAACTGCACATGGCCATAACTCTCTAACCGTGAGGAGTAATGTGACGTTACACATACCACTAGAAATGGAATGACATGTACTATCCATATATAATAGTATTACCTACAAATATATCTAAACTCATACCGTTATCCATCAAACAAACTTGGTTCCATTATCCAAACCTAGGTTCTCCAACTTCACATGGCCATAACTTTCTAACCGTGAGGAGTTATGTGACATTCCACATACCATTGGAAATGGCATGACATGTACTAACCATATAGAATAGTTTTACTTTCAAATATATTAAAACTCATACCATTATACACCAAACAAACTTGGGTCCATTACCCAAATCTTTGTGCTACTGAAATTCACTACCAGAATTTCTCCAAGGGTTGACATCAATCACTAAGGGTTGACATAAATCTACAATATCACTCTCCAATGGTTTAAATCAATGGAAACCAAGAATCCATACCAAATGTCCATCAACCTAAGCCAACTATTTGACAATCTCCCCCTTTGGCATTGATGTCAACACCAACATTGATGGCAACACTTAGTCAAGATATCATTCATGCTTATAATCCTCATCAATGTTTCTATCTCTCCCCCTTTGACATCAATGGCAAAGGGTATCTCCCTTTGGGGATTCTCCCCCTGACTGAAATATCCTTAGGGTTTCTCCCCCTGTCTACATGGATTTTATTTTTCTTTGTTTTTATAAGCCTCTGATTACTCTCTCTCCCTTCATATGAATAATATCTCCCCCTTTGACAAAGGGTATCACTCTGAATTGATATCACTCATTCTTCCCTTGTGACAATTGCTTCCCTTGGAAACATGCCTCTATGCTCTCTCTCCAAGAATTTACCTTTGCATCTGATAAATCTACCCCCATTTGTCCCATTTATGGTGTTTCCTCGTGTACATCTAAGACATATAAGATAAGAATTCAAAATCATTCACTTTGGAGTAGAAATTACTCCTAGTCTCTGGCGAAGATATGCAAGGGCTTCTCGTGGAAGCGATTTTGTAAAGATGTATGCCACTTGTTATTTTGTTCCCATATATTCAACACTGATGTTCTTTTATACAACATGTTCCCATAGAAAGTGATCCTTGATTTGAATGTGCTTCGTCTTGGAGTGCATCATCGATTTCTTTGAGATACCGATGGTGCTTGTATTATTGCAATAGATCGGAATGAGATCATCATACTCAACTTGTATATCTTTCAAAGTTTCTTTCATCCATAGAACCTGTGTACAACATGTTGTTGCTGCAATATACTCTGCCTCGGCTGTAGATAAGGATATTAATGATTGTTTCTTTCTTAGCCAAGATACTAAACACTCTCCCAAGTAGATCATTGCTCCACTGGTGCTTCATCGATCATCAATGCAACCTGCCCAATCTGCATCTATGTAGGAAATAAGTGATAGATCCTTTCCTTTTGGATACCATAATCCAAACTCTTCTATTCCTTTGATATATCTGAAAATCCTCTTCACTGCTAATACATGTGATTCCTTTGGTGCTGCATGAAATCATGCCACTTGTCCAACTGCCTGCATTACATCTAGTCTGGATGTTGTCACATATAGTAAGCTACCAATCATTTCCCTATATTGCCTTTGGTCTGTAGACTTTGAATCATCATCTTTTTTCAACTTTCAACTGGTTTGCATAGGAGTGGTAATTGGTTTGCAATCTTCCATTCCGAACCTCTTTAGCATTTCTCTGATATACTTAGTTTGAGAAATAAAAATTCCTTGGTTTCTTTGACATACCTGAAGACCCAAAAAGAAGGATAGTTCTCCAAGTAATGACATTTCAAATTCATTCTGCATATCCTTTGCAAATTTCTGACTTAACCTGTCATTAGTACTTCCAAAATAATATCATCAACATAAATTTCAATTAATAAAATATTAGCTTGAGTTACCTTGATGTAGAGGTTGTTGTCTGTTCTTCCTTTCCATAGTTTGTAGGGAGTTTTGTCATTGTTGTTTTTTAGCATTACTCTGTTTTGAATGTGAATTGATGTATGCACTGCATGTGTCCAAAAAATATCTTCAATTTGGAATCCATTAGCATTGTTCGAGCCATTTCTTGTGTAATTATCATCCATTATGATAATGTTCCTTTGTCTCTGAACCACTCTCTAAAACCAATCTATGAATCCATGTTCTCGTCTAGTGTCATATATCTATATGAGCCTGCTAAGTGTTCTTACGAATCCATCTCTATCCATAATGTCCAAGACTCTACTTGCGCAACTGTCCATAATGTTGACCCATTTATCACTATACTATCATGAAGTCTTGATTAATCTATCAAACTGTAGTTCTGCTAACTGACTTCTCTGGATCTATCCTCTCAAACTCTGCAAGCTTCTCGAAGGATGGTTCTTTGGTCTGTCACAGTTATCGCATAGAATCCCCCTGTCTAATATTCATATTACCTGGGAGTCTCTAAGTCAGATGGCTTAGAACAATTCATGCTCTGATGTGTATTCATCATCATCTTCATTGGTAGACTCATCATCTCTCTGAGCTCTAATTTCTTTCTTTATATCTATGGATTCATCTTTCACTACAATACTTGAAAGTACAATCTCTTGAACTTGTTTATGCTATAGCAGGAAAACCCCCCTATGGACTACACTAGGGTTCAACATGTAGGCATATCTAACCGTCTAAAAATATCCTACCTTTCTAACTACCCCGAACATACTCCACATTCATATATGAAAGACAAAGTGAAAAGATTAGGTAACTTTACCTTTTACTCCACGTCTGGTGTCGATCCTCTCGTGTTCGATAGCTTCGCTGGCTACAAGCCTCCTCCCAAGGATGAACTTCATTCACAAATAAATAAACATGAAACTACAAAACATGCATCTCATATATAAATCATGGGTTAGATTTTAGAATATAACATAAATAAAATGAATACATTTGGCACATCATATTTCAGGATAGGAAAAGTATTTATTTTATTGATATCACAATGTTTACTTACAACAAAGGTCGGAGACTGCACCATGAACTTGGTCCAGGCTCCTCTTCACCAAGCTCCAACTGCGCTTCCACGTATCTTTTTCCTCTCACACTTTTTCTAGGGAAATGGAATAGGCTTATGATGGAGGAAAAAGACAAGAATGGGAAATTTTGATGCAAATCTCACAAGGTGGCTGCAATTATTTGGGGCAAGGAGGGGATGTGAAATAGATAGATTTTCATTGTTCTTATGCTTATGTTAGGAATGAGACCCCAAAAAATCCTTTTATATGACAAAATGATGGTTATTTGGTTGGGTGACGGGATATAGGCGGTGGATCAGTTGGGAAACTACCCAATAGACCATAATCTCAACGAATTCCTTACAACTTTTTAATTTTTGAAACTTTTGTGAGTATACGCGGGATGTAATGGTGCATCTAACGTATGTACGTGAGATGTAGTGGTGCAGAAAGCGTGTGTACGTAGGTAGTAGTGGTGCAGGGTGTGTACATATTCAAAAGTAGTGTTTTTAAGAAGAGTTGCTCAATGATGGCTTGGAAAAATTTGCATGTAAGAGGGCCAAAAGCCAAGTATGCATGTATGGAGCAATTTAGGGTTATAACAGTTCCTTATTTACTTGTCCTTCTTTTCTTTCATTTATTTTCCAAACCTTTATATATCTGAAATTATTCTTTTTCTCTGTAGATTTTTCTTCATCTCGTTTTATTGTCAATCTTGCGATCTATGGGACCTGGTCTTTGTTCATTTTTTCTTCTTGTTTTCTTATCCATACTTTATTATATCTGATGTTAGTGTTCTCTTTCATGGAAGTATCGATCATGCTTCTAAAATCATGAGCTATGTGTCCATAGTTATGAAATTTGTAACATTCAATGTTACATGGGGCCACATATAAATTTCTTGCTTGAACATTTATTTTATAATCCCCGCAATCTGCAACCTTATGTCCAAAGTTAGTACAATAAAAACAATGACCATAAAAGAAATTTGCATACCTGGGAGTGAATGATCTTCTTTGTGGTGTAGTCCTTCTGAATTTCTTCCTTGATTGATCATGATCATGATTGAATCTTCTTTCTGTCTTGAACATGGATGGTCTTCTTGAATATGTATCTTTATTAGTTTTCTTAGATTCCGGTTGACCATGATTCCTTCCTTTGAGTACTTCTGCATAATTTTTTTTATTTCTTCATTCTTCTTTTCTAGCAACATAGAGTGCTTCTCTTCATTCTCTACAACTTATGTGGATGTTTCTGTCTCTTCAATGTTCTTTTTGAGCTTGACGATTTTGACTCTTAGTGTCACAACCTCTTCTTCACAATTCTCAACCTCTTATTCTTTCTTCATTATATGAGACTTCATGACCTCTTCTATTCTCTTTTCTTCTTCAAGTTGGATTTTCAATGTAATTATTTCTTCTTCTAGTCTCTCTTTTCTTGACCAAACTCTTCCTCAATTTGGTTTAAGTCATTGGTTCTTTCCTTGAGATGATCCATCAATATATTTTCTCTCTTTTCTGCTTCTTCCTTTTGTGCTTCTATGTTAGCTTCTAAACATTTCTTTTGATATTCTAGAGTTTCTTCAATTCTTCTAGCCTCTTCTAGTTGAGCTCTTAAATTCTTGATGACCTGCTAATATTTTTCAGAACCTTTAACACTTTCCTTTTGCTTCATCAATTATTTCTTGGATGACTTGTTTTATTCTCTTTATTTCTTTAGATATTCAATTGCACTGATCAATTTTTCTCTGTAATCAACTTCTACTTCTTCATACTCTTCCTCTTCTAAATCTGTCTTACTTGATGAGCATCTTTCTTCTTGTTCTGTATCTGCATCTTCTTTGGCATTTTCTAAATATGTGATGGGTGAAGAATATATTCCATGTAAATTATCCCAAATTTCTTTGGTTGATGAACATTTGCCAACCTTTTCTCTTACTGGATTAGGTGATCCTTCCCAGATGAAATCCATTGCTATTTTGTGATCTTTGCCCTTTTTGAACAATCATATCCTGTAACAAATGATATCCAAATATAATGTCCCTGTGCCTGTAAAAATACTTTTTTCCTTATGCTCCAGATATCATACTTAAAACCATTCAAACCATTAAACATTGGTACTCTATTCTGAGAATAATCCATAATCTCATTCCAGTGGTTAAACTATTTCCTAAAGGAACCAGCTCTGATACCAATTGTTGGATTATTGAGAGGGGGGGTGAATTAGTAATAGAGAAATTTAATCCTTTTTAACCATATAATCCAAGTGTTATATCAATGTAGCATTATCATCCAATAACTGCAGAGTAAATAAGAAATGAACAAATGAATAATCATACACATACACAGTACACCAGTGTTTTACGTGGAAACCCAAAGCGGACGAAAACCACATAATACTTTTTCTTATATGTATTGAAGAATTACATTCATTGGAAGCACCAACTTCCTTTTTTTTCCATCTGCAACTTGAAGGAGGCTTCAAACCCCTAGTTTCTTAGGCTACAACCTGAGGGAAGCTCCAAATACCCAATTCTTTGGCTACAACCAAAATGAGACTACAACACCCTATGTTCTCTGGATACAACTGAAAGGTGGCTACAACCACCTATCCTTGCCTCATCCAACCACCCTAACATATAAATAGAATGATGGAACCACTGTCACACTATCACTGTGAGATATAATTTTGTAAATCTATACCAACCAACCTACTCCAAACAACCTGTACCAATAACCTGAACCATGCATCAACCATGCATCAACCTTTACCTCAACCTGTAATCAACTTGTACAATAAACAAGTGCACCAACCATGCACCAACCTGTACCTCAACCTGTACCATGAACAAGTGCATCAACCATGCACCAAACCTGTACAAATAACATGTCACAACAACCTGTCCAAACAACCTATCACAACAACTTGTCTCATCAATATTATCAACCATATTAGATCTACTCACCAAGATCAATCACCAAGGAAACTCTCAAATATGTGCATCAACCAAGCATAACACAACAATTCATAATCATCACCAATATCAATATGTGGTTCTAATAATATACCAATACAGGTATACTACATCATCAATAAACCATGTGTCAACAATACTACTAACAAGTGCCTCCAACCATGTACCAAGTATGTACCAATAATGTATCAACTACTCATCAACTATGACTCATCAATATGTACCAACATCATCAACTATACACCTCAGTTATGTGCCAACTCATCAACTACTTGTCTCAACCATGTACCGAACATGTACCTCAACCAAAATCCCTCATCAATTTCATCATCCAAATATGATTTGTAACTTTGTAATAGACTTGGTGTATATGATCACATACCTGCAAACCTTCCTTAAATTTAACAATAAGAGACTAGAATTTTCATCAAACTTTTCTTTACTCTCACATGACTAGTTTTGGATTAGTCAACAACCTTAACTTGAAATAATCATAACTATGTACCTGTAATGAATAAAGATATGAAAATAGTCCACAATGTTCTTCAGTGTGCTTTATGCAATTCGTCCAGGTATCACTACTTGGAACCTCTCAGAAAAGGAGTTATAGAAAAAATGGCATACCTTGTTGAATTCTGGCTTATTCTAGAGAGCAAACTTGTAGAGTGTGCCCCATATGAAATATTTGTTGTATAGATCTTAGAAATCATCATCAAAAGAATTTATCCTCCCTCGAATTTCAGCCTTCCTTACTTCACCTTCTCTCTGAAATTCGACTTAGATATCCTTTGGCTACCTCAGTCACCTGTAGATATTCAATATGCTCAAGTGAGATATTAAATGAGAGAGCCTTGCCTCTTATTTATGCTTTCATGTGGCTTCCTCAAGGGGTTAACTTTTAGCCATCTTAACCCACTTTCCTTATTTTAGGGTTAACCAACTTCTAACCACTTGTCCAATTAGTAATTTATCCATTAAATTGATTATTTAAATAATTTATTTTGTATCCACTTTGAATTATAGTACACTCATTACTTCACTTTACTTTAAGGGGTTACCTTCTAACCATCTTAAACCACTTTCCTTATTTTAGGGCTAACCCACTTCTAACCACTTGTCAACTTAGTAATTTCTCCATTAACTTTATTATTTAAATAATTTCTCTTGTATTCATTTTAAATTATAGTAGAATCATCACTTCACTTTATTATTTACCTTATAAAAATCTCTTAAACCACTTTGACTATTTTGACCTTTTGGGGCTTCTAGATGACTCATGAGGGTTCTCCAACTTCAAATGGCCATAACTCTCTAACCGTGAGGATTTATGTGACGTTCCACATACCATTGGAAATGGCATGACATGTACTATCCATATAGAATAGTATTACTTGCAAATATATCTAAACTCATACCATTATCGATCAAACAAACTTGGTTCCATTACCCAAGCCTGGGTTCTCCAACTTCACATGACCATAACTCTCTAACCGCGAGGAGTTATGTGACATTCCACATACCATCATAAATGGCATGACATGTAATACCCATATAGAATAGTATTACCTTCAAATATATTAAAACTCATACCATTATACACCAAAAAAACTTGGGTCCATTACCCAAACCTTTGTGCTACCGAAATTCACTATCGGAATTTCTCCAAGGGTTGACATCAATCACTGAGGGTTGACATCAATATACAATATCACTCTCCAATAGTTGCCATCAATGACAACCAATAATCCATACCAACTATCCATCAACCTAAGCCAACTATATGACAATAACTTCCATGTTTCATATGTCGATTTGTCCACCTATCAGTTGTCATGTCCAGTCAAAAACTTGCCAACTCACTACCACGTCAGCTTGTTCCATGTCATCTCGTGCCAACTGTACTTGTCACATCATCCCATGCCACGTCTCACCCTTGTAGTGGTGTCACATGTCATGATTTGACTCGTCCACATCTGCACTTGTCCACGCCATTGCTAATGCACCATGCCAAGTCATTTATATGGATGTACAACCTGTATAGTCAACTGCCACATCAACACTGTACGGACTGTACAGTCAACATCATTTTTTTTGTTTGTTTGGTGAAATGAAAAAATCGTGATATCTTTCGCATACGACGTCCGTTTGAGCTCGTTCAAGTTGCGTTGGGTTTGTATCGATGAGGCCTACACACATGTATATTTTGAAGTCATTCTAAGTACTTCTATTTTTAGGCCTTCCTGGACCCATTTTTGTCCCTAGATCCAATTTTGGATCACACCTCCCCACTAAATACCTTTTGGTCCTCCAAAAGGTTATTGACCAATCATCAAGTGAGGGATAGGCCACCCGACTTTTTCTCTGTCTTTAAACTTTGTCCTGTGCACCTGTCTCATCATGATCAATTGTAAAACAACCATGATAACTGACAACATATTGTTAGCCATTTGTACTCTGTCACATCTTACTGAAGCCATTATCATCCATGTTGAAAACATTACTAATGATAACATCATAAATATGATTGTAAATGAGCTAATATGTTTGTAATATTTGCACAACATTAGATTATATTGAAGCAAAGTGTGATTGATCTTCCATTCTACAATAATCTCCTATTTTTTCTTAAGATCAATTACTTGATTTGAAACAATTATAGGTGTGTTTCTTGCATGAGCCACCTTTCTTAATTGTTCCATTGTTTGAAGAGATTGATTTTCCTTTAAATGATGACCAGGTACAACATATTCTTTTCTTGCTTTGATTAAGTGATATTGATTCTTTTCCCTATAGAAGATTTCTTTGTGATCATATAAGTAAGGACTGCCTAAGACCATCCCACATTCATTGAGTGGCACCACATCACATTTTACCTCATCCACAAACTTAGATGAAATTGTGAATTTTAATGTGCATTTTTTTTTTATGTGCAATTTATGATTGTTGCTTATCCATTTAAGTGAGTAAGGCTTATGATGCATATGAGTGTTTAATTCCAATTTTTTAACCAGTTCCTCTGAAATCAAGTTAGATTGAGATCCACTATCTATCAATGTGTTGAACTTAGTATGCCTCATTATGACCCTTATGTGAAACAATTTACTTCTAGAATCAAATCCATCACCAATTTTACCTGTCAAACCAACCAATGAGACTTTATATTCATCACCCGAATCCTATCCCAAGTCTATTGGTCGTGTTTTGGCTACAACTGTTTGCCTCCCTTTCCTTTCTTTAAACCACTTTGGTCTCTTCTCGGGATGCAATTTCTAGCAATGGTCCTCATCATGCCCTTCCTTCTTGGAATGCTTGCAAGAGGGCTTCTCTTCCTTTCTTGCCACTGAATTTTCCTTCTTTCCATTCCACTTCCTTTTGTCCTCTTTCCTTGAAGGCAATTCCCTTGATATACCATCCCCTATTTTCCCTACCTCAATGTATGTAGCTTGAACATAAACCTCATCAATATTAGTAGGTCGAAACATAAATACAATGTTACAAATATGTGCAGGTAAACCTCCTATATACTTCATAAGAGTTTCTTGGGTATGTAAAGGAATATCTAACATCAATGCACTTTTACGAAATCCATCTGTGTATTCTTGCAATGCTTTTCCCTTTCTTTGTTTAAGACCTTGCCATTCAATTAAAGATTTATCTTTATAACCCAAAGGATAGAATTGCTTTCTAAGTGCAAAAACAAAAACTTGCCATGATGGAAATACATTACCCACTTGTTGCGTGCCATTTTGCAACTTGCTTTGCCACCATATGAGTGTTGTGCCTGGAAGAAGAAGTGATGCCAACTTGATTTGAGTGACCTCATCTTTGATTTGTTGCACACTGCAATAAACCTCCATCTGTCTGACCCAATTATCAAGTCTCTCTACATTGACTTCACCATCATACATGGGTAATTCAAATTTCACATCAAGCTTTAGTAAAGGAATTTCTTGTTTATGTTTATGGACATGTTTTCTTGTAGTGGATTTAGAATTGGAACTTGAAGAAGAAGAAGTTGATGGAGAAGAAGGAGGTGAAGGAGGAATTTGAGGAGGATCCTCTCCTTCTTCACTTTTGACCTTTGAATATTCACATGCCCGATTCATATGGTGGAGTACATATGCGCTAGGTCTGGCCAAAACCTCGTGCCAAACAACAAGGATATGGTCATATAGTATGGGCGTGTGGTTATTTACACCGAGGGTTGGGGATATCCCCAACCCTTTACTCCCTTGGACGAAAAAACATACAAGCTTAAATAAATGTTTTGGACTATATGGTTAAGCACTAATGTGTAGGCGGGTTGGTAGCCTGGCCTACGCGAAGACTTGGCTGCCCATGGAGGTCATGGGTTCGACCCCCACGGAACCTCAAACAAACTTTTAACCAACAACTAAATAATGGGTGCCATGTGGCAGCCCATGACTTAGCCACGTGGCACCGTACCATTCTCCAAATAACTTCCATGTGTCATAGGCCAATTCATCCATTTGTTAGCTTTCATGCCCAATCAACAACTTTCCAACTCACTTCCACATCATCCTGTGCCACGTCAACTCATGCCAATTGTACCTGTCACGTCAGCTTGTGCCACATGTCATGATATGACTCATCCACATCTGCACCTATCCACATCAGCACCAATGCACCCTGCCATGCTAGCTATACAACCATATGGCCTGTACAATCAACTGTCGCATCAACACTGTATGCACTGTACAATCAACATATTTTTTTTTTCCCCGTTTGAAGAAATGAACAGATCACGATATATTTCGCATACGATGTCCATTTAATCTCGTTCAAGTTGCATTGGGTTCATATCGATGAGGCATACCCACACGTCTGTTTGAATCCATTCCAAGAACTTTGATTTTTAGGCCTTCCTGGACCCATTTTGGTCCTCAAATCCAATTCTGGATCAATTATGGTATCCAAAAGGAAAGGATCTATCACTTATTTCCTACACAGATGCATATTGGGGAGGTTTAATTGATGACCGACGAACCACCATTGTTGAGGCGTTCTACTTGGGTGAGTGTTTAGTATCTTGGCTAAGCAAGAAACAATCATCAATATCTTTACTACAACTGAAGCAAAGTATATTGCAACAAAAGGATGTTGTACTCAGGTTCTATGGATGAAACAAACTTTGACAGATATACATGTTGAGTATGATGATCCCATTCTAATATATTGTGATAATACAAGTGCCATCAGTATCTCAAAGAACCCGGTGATGCACTCCAAGATGAAGCAGATTCCAATAAAGTATTACTTTCTACAAGAATAGGTTGCATAGAATAACATCAGAGTTGAATATGTGGGCACAAAATAACAAGTGGCAGAAATCTTTACAAAACCACTTCCACGGGAAGCCTTTAAGTATCTTTGTTAGAGACTTGAAGTAATTTCTACTCCAAAATGAATTTTTTTGAATGCTTATCTTATATGTCTTAGATTTACACAAGGAAGCACAATAAAGAGGATAGTTCAGATTGGGGGATCAGTTTCAAGAAGAGTTCAGTCAGGGGGAGTATTCCTAAGGACAGTTCAGTTAGGGGGAGAAGCCCCA
>ML832388.1:8090-22935 GCA_009831015.1 Picea engelmannii | reverse complement strand
CTTACAACAGTATATCTCATAATGATAGTGTGACAGTGGTTCCATCATTATACTTCTACGTTAGGGAGGTTGGATGAGGAAATGACAGGTGGTTGTAGCCACCTTCCGGTTGTAGCCGGAGAACATAGGGGGTTGTATCCTCCTTCTGGTTGTAGCCATAGAATTGGGGAGTTGGAGCTTCCCTCAGGTTGTATCCTGAGAAACTAGGGGGTTGAAGCCTCCTTCCAGTTGTAGCTAGAAAAAAAAGGAAGTTGGTGCTTCCAATGAATGTAATTCTTAAAGACATATAAGAAAAAGAATTCTGTGGTTTTCTCCCACTTTGGGTTTCCACATAAAAACACTGGTGTATTGTGTATGTGTATGATTTCTCATTTGTTCATTGTTTATTTACTCTGCAATTATTGGATGATAATGCTACATTGATATAACAATTGCATTATATGGTTAAAAATGATTAAATTGCTCTATTACTGATTCACCCCCCCTCTTAGTAACACCCCCCGGTTAGGGAATGGGTTCCAAGCATGACTGAAATAAACCTCTGAATTAGGAAGATAATCAGGCTCTACAACCAAAGCTCCCACTTTGAATTCCCTGCACATCTTGTTTTTATCTGCATAGCTCTTTTTCCTATCCCGTGAAACCTTTAAACTCTGCCTGATATTTACCGTTTGTTCTTCCTTTTCCTTTAGAAATTTTGGCCCAATAAATTCTCTATCTATTGGGTTATCCTAGCTCACTAGCATGTTGCATTGTTTTCCATACAATACCTCAAATGGGCTCATATTCAGTGATGATTGGTACCCATTATTGTAAACAAATTTAACCAAGTGAAGAGAGTCTTCCCTACTTGGATGGTTGGTCCATTACATACATCCTTAAAATATATTCAATTATCCTGTTAGTCCTCATTGTTTTTCCATCTGACTTTGGGTGACATGTTGTACTGAAATCCAAATTTGTCCCAAATCCTTAAAACAACCCCTTCCATAAATTTGATGTGAACTTGGGATCTCTGTCTGAAACAATTTCCTTGAGCACAACATGTATCCTGACAATTTCCTTCATGTAAATTTCTTCAATGTTGGCCACCTTGTGAGTTTTCTTCATTGGAATAAAATGTCCAACATTAGTTAATTTATTGATGACTGCCATGATGGAATCATGCTGCCTCATTGTTCTGGGTAGCTTAGTAATAAAATAAAATATAACAACTTCCCTTTTCTGCTCATGAATGGGAAATGGTTGTAGCAATCCAGCTAGATGTCTATGCTCAACCTTTTCCTTTTGACATTCTAATCATCTCGCTATGTAATGAACCACCGCTTTCTTCATTCCTGGTCAAAACCATTGGATTCTTACAACTGCAATTGATTTTGATATCTTGGGTGCTTGACATAATGAACATTATACATTTCTCTCAACACCATATTTTTCAGCTCTTTGGATTTTGGCACATATACTTTTCCCTTGTACATGAGGACTCTATCCTCTTTCAACTCAAAATATTTAAATTTCTACTGAAAATTACCTTGCGTTAATGCTTCTTTTATTTGAAAATTATGTTGATTTGAACTTCCTGCCTCTAAAATTATATTTTTTAAATCAAATGTGTACATGCTAATTGATGTAGCATGCATCTCATGCACTGTCTTGATGAGTGCATCAACCACTTTATTTTCCTTTTCTTTAATATATTTTACATCAAAGTCATATTCATTAAAAAATTCCAACCATCCAACTTGTCTAGCATTCAAGGTCATCTCTCCAAATAAATATTTCAGACCACTATGGAGTGTTCTCAACTCAAATACTTTTCCCATGAAATAATGCATTTTTAAGGCATGGACTATGGCTACCAGCTCTAAGTCACGAGTGGCATAATTCCCCCCATGTTATTTCAAAATCCTTGAGTCATAACATAACAGATGTCCATTTTGCATGAGGACTCCACCAATCCCTACCTTGCATGCACCAATGCATACAACAAAATATTCATCTGGCTTTGCAATCTTTGTAACACCCCGTTTTCCACCAAATATGTAATTATGTTTAAGACTTCATGCATTGTAATTAATGAATATTGTAACTATGTTTATGTTAACAAAAAAAACTCCAATCAAATGACTAAGATGGAAGCCTTGCAATATTGACCATGATACCCTGAGTGGGAGCTAGTGAGGGGAAAACTAGGAAGTTTATATGAAGAAAATAGGAAGCGTTCCCAGAAACCAACTCACACCTACAGAACCTTAAATGCATATCCTATCCAAAGCACCTTGTTCTCCCTGACCACAAGAAACTCGTTAATGGAATTTATATTGGGTAGTTGGAGCAGTTATAACTTCCTTCAGAATTGATACTCAGAGGAGTGATAGGTCGGTTGTAGCTATCAACTATAAGTACACAAGTTGCCCCTTTGATTTGGGATCTTGACCCCTGGGAGATTTATTCTTACAAAAGTAAGTGGGGATCCTAAGGAATAGAGAGGATGTTCCAATTAAATATTTATGTGGTGAGAGTTATTTTCAAAAATATTCGAAGAAACCATAACGTTTGTCCTAAAGATGGATCTTGATATGGATTCAAAATGTCAACAAACGAATGAAGATACTATGGTTTATTAAAATATTTATGAGGATGTTCCAGTTGAGGAAAATGAATGAGGAGGAAGAGGGAACAAAAAATAGGAAACACATACAATACACAGAGAGATGGAGCATTCACACCCAGAGATGAGTAACTAGAGTCACAAATAGAAGGTAATGTGGGTGAGTAGACAGATCTCACACACATAGACCTGAGCAATAGAGAAAAACTAGGAAGTTTTCGTGAGGAAAATAAGAAGCTTTCCCAAGTCATGAATGGTCACCTAGAACAGAGAATACCCATATCCAAACTAGAGCCTAGAGGACCGTGGGTTGGTTCTTGCTGGAAATAAACCAACATTGGTAAGGGGAGGTTTCCAAGGGACTATGTAGCAAAGAAGGGAATCCCTTGTGTAGAGGGAATCTATTTAGGAAGGTTCCTGTTAGGCTCATGGAGGTCTTAAGCTAAGTGGGAAGAGGGGAACTTCTCTTCTTTCCAGTGGAGTGAAGGAGAATAACCTTCATGATCCTTCCTTGACCTGTTAGCCAACCTGTGAGAGTCCCCTAGTGGTATCATGACTTGGCATGGGGGTGGCTTGTTGTAGAAAGGCAAAAGTGCATCATAGATTATGATTAGATGGAAATAAATTCACCCTCAATCAGTTGTCTGGTTGAAGTTATCACTAAACAAATAAGTGTTTTATCTATAAGTCTATTGAATACTTATTAGTGACTATAAAATACACTCCATTCTCAATAATTGTTTGAAAGTAATGAATGAATGTTATTTTTGAGTTTAAAATAGAGTAATGTAATATCTTGGGAGGTCGGTGTAGGCCGATGACCCTATGTTTCCCTAAGTATTGAAATGGAAAGTTTGTGGGATATAAAAACCTTCATTTGGAGGTTCTTGATAAATTATTTTTTGTGTGTCAGGAAGCAGGTCAAAATTATGAACAAGTAGAGTTAAAATTTCTGTAGGAAGGCATCGTGAAGACTGTGGATCTTCTAGGTCCAGAAAAAATCCTCATCCCAATTAAAAACCTTGATTAAACCCAGAAAAAAATCATTCATTGATTCGGTGAGGAGATTAGATCTGGGTCGTTTGATGGAGATTTGGGCCTTGGAGAAATTCTATTGGAAGGATGAACCTTCGAGAAAACTTGGAAACACAACTATGGTGAATGTCCCGATGGGAAAGTTTCAAGTTAATGGGATTCGTCAATCTATCGGGGGGAAATAAGTTGACAAGATTTGAGCCATAGATATTTCGAGTGTTAAGTCAATAATCCTGTTAGAATATCAGAGTAGAGGAAATTTCATGGGAGGGAGTGTATTGAATCTATGATGAGAAAACCTGATGTCGAAAGCATGAAAGTTGTAAGAGTTGTAGATCTACCAGTTTTGAAGCCGATGCGATCTGAACCATTGTATTTGGTAATGATTCATCCCGAAAAAGAATCTTGTCAAAGTGGTAGCATCAGTTAACTATCGAGTGGATGTGAGATCAGACAAAGTGTTGACCATTGGATGTGAGGGTTCGATGGCCATCGAATCCATCAGAGGATTTCTTGTTTGGGAAATACCATTCAGGATATTTCATGACCACATAGAGTGGGGCGTTTTTTATGGTGGAGGCTCAAGAGGGTGGAAATATTTGATTTGTATGTGAAACAACCCGATATGATCTCAGTCTTAGAATTCTTCGTAAACACCACCGACCAAGTGTCGGGAAGAGATAAGGTGATGAATTAGCCATTACATAGTTTTAAGGTACCGAGTAAACCCAGACAATTGATTTTCCAACCCGATGATCATTCGATCTATCGAGATGGAGCTATCAAAAAATTTGAATCAGGAAATGGACTTTTTGTTGTATAACTTATTTTTTTGATGGGAAGGGAACTCGACTCACTGATTACCGTTGATCTAGGCAAGTCGAGTGAGTTAGAGCCATTCGATCAAGGAGGTTTATTTCCTAGTCTGTGTAGTTTCATTCCATAGAAGGATTCTTAAGAGAGAGGGTGATGAGTCGGAGTATTTGTCATTGTCGCGATAACACAAACATTTTCTTTCATTGTGGTGCATATGACGTGGAGTAAGTCCACACATATGCATTGTAGGATAGAGGAATGAATAGAAGGGTTTAAACCCAAGACTATAATTTTAGTGAAATGATAAATTTTGACACCCCACCAGCCTAAGTAGGGTTTAGGGGGTTGGGTGTGTTACAATATTCAATATTGGTCCACTTGTCAAAATATTCTTCAGTTGTTGAAATATTTCTTCATATTCAGAAGTTCATTCAAATTTTACACTCTTCTTTTGTAAATGAGTAATTGGGTTTGCAAACTTTGAAAAAACTTTAATGAATCTTCTATAATAGCCTGCAATTCACATGAATGATCTAACCTTTGTAACATTATTTAGTGTTGGCCATCCTCTAATGGCCTCTATTTTCTTAGGATCAAATACTATCCCCTATAAACTAATATTGCCCAACTAATGAATCTCCCTTTGATAGAAGATGCACTTAATTATCTTGGAATACAAGAGATGTTCTCTCAATACTTGTAGCACCATTCTTAAATATTGATCATGTTCCTCCTCTGACCTTGATTAGATGAGTATATCATCCAAGAAAAAAATTACAAGATTTTCCAAATATTCATTGAATACTCCATTTATCATACACATGAAGACAACTGGTGCATTTGATAGCCCAAATGGTACCACCACAAACTCATAATGTCCATATATTTTCCTAAATGTTGTCTTTTTGATATCTTCATCTTTTATTCTTACTTGATGATAGTCTGATCTCAAGTCAATCTTGGAAAATATCCTTCACCTTTCAGTTGATCAAATAGATCAACAATCCTTGGAAAATGATATTTTTTCTTTATGGTAACCTTATTTAGTTGTCTTAAATCAATGCAAAGCCTTAAGGTTCCATCCTTATTTTTCATAAAGAGCACTGGGGCACTCCAAGGTGACATGCTTGGAATATATACCCCTTCTTCAAAATTTATTCAAGATGCATATGCAATTCCTTCAACTCTAGTGTGCCCATCCTATAATGAGTCTTGAACACTAGGGAAGCTCTTGGAAGAAAATAAATGTATATCTTTGGTGTAAACCCTAATATCTCCTTGATCTAGCTGGATCTCTGTGGCCATCCACCTTTTCCACTAAATCAATGTTTTTGAGCTTGTGGTTTTGATAAACCATGATATTCACCGTTTTTATGGGGAATGTAATGTAAGATCATCTCCATTTGTTAGTTATAGCCATAATATGTACATGCCTACAAATTTAATGCACAATATCCCATTATAACTCCACAGTTAAGCACACTCGGGTTAGAGTAGTACTAGGATGGGTGACCTTCTGAGGATAAAATGGTCTATATTTATAAGTTTTACATGCTTATGGAATTTTATAAACTTAGACCAGTTTATCCCACATGCATCATGGGAGTTATTCTCCTTTCACTCTCTCATATATAATCAAGGTGAAGGAGGTCCTTTGAGCATGCATTGGAGTGTGATCTAATACTTATTGAAAATGAGTGTAGCCAAAATATCTTTCTCTTCAGATACCACCATTCTAGTATGTTTGTTCTCTACAGTGTTTTTATATTTTATTCATTAATAGAAGTTGTGTTTCAATAAATTTATGTGTTCTTTGATATAGATTTTTTCATATCTCATTTATTTTTCAACATAATCCAGATCAATGGTATCGGGTCAATTTCTCCTTTTTATTTCTAGAAGCATGTTGCTGATGAGGTCAAGGTATAGCGAATTGGGTTTTGAGATAGTTTCACTTGGGGACGACCGCTCTTTCCAACCTAAGTGACCTCACATGGAAGAATAAAAGAGAGATGACAGATCAAGAGATCCTTTCAAGACATTGATCGAGGAAGCCCTCGCAGGACATAGGAACAAGATGATGGACAACTTCACTCAAATCCTTCGACGACTACCGATGGTGACAGAGGCATCTTCAACAAACAACCATTTCGGACATGCGACACCCTTCAAGGTACACGTTAATTTTGATATCCCTTTGGATAGATAGATGCATATTATCTATAGAAATGGTTGAATATACTAGAAGGTTATTACTCCATACCAAAAAAAATTGATGAAAAAAAATATCACCTTCACACTCCTTTTTTTTTGTTTGCTAGTTTGTCTATGACTTGTAGGACTAGCTTGTGGTTGAGAAACAAAGACTCAGGGGCATATAATCCTTCAAAATCACCCAGGGATCATACTCGGCCTGAGCCAAACCAACCTTGAACATATATGGATTTTTTTTTCCCACAGGTTTGGAACTAGTGACTTAACATCACAAAGTGCCTTAACAACACACTCTGTCACCGACTTTCCTACACCTCGAGGAATTTTAAATTTGGAGGACTTGGGGGTGGGATTTGGTCCAATTATGTGTGCATGGGTCATGATACCCTTTAATATAGTATCTATGGGTGCAACCACATGTTCGACCAGTACCTCAAGGTGCCCCCATGGCTCCAGGTAAATCCCTCACGGGAATTGAACCTTTTCCAATGGTGAAAAAATACTCACTTTCCACCATTGGATCCAACCCCTTTGGGAACCTTCGCACTCCTTAAATCCATTCCCCATGCCAAATATTGATGAGACGTTTATTAGGAGAGGAACACCATAGATAAGTCTATGCCATTCGGGAGAGAACCCACCTGAGCATTCTTTGTGGATGTTGTCAAGGAGGAATTATACCCTATTGGAAGTTGTGATGACTAGTATATGAGAAGGACAACTTTGAGTCAAAAGAGAGACCAGAAAGTGATAGAGTATACCAACATATTCCATACCCTGTGATCAAACCTGGGTATTCAATATTATGAGAGACACCTATTTCTAAAGTACCATAGTGGCATACATAGGTACATCCAAATAGAGATGGATTTCTTGGACATATCCTCACTGGGATATGCTTATTGATATGTTTTCAAAATTGAGAAGAAATTTAAGCTGTGAAACAAGTGAGAGTTTGGGTCTACAAATACACAATAAAATAATCATGGAAAAGGTGTCCATAACTCACAGAACAATGGATAGAGCAAGGAAAGAAAACCTCAAGACAACCAGTCCAAGCCATAAGTAAAGAAGGGTAACATGAAGATGAAGGACACTGGAAATTGGTGTGAGTTCCACAAAATCCCCTAGAACAACACTGATGAATGCTTCTTGAAACATTCATTTTTGGCTGAGCTAAAAGAAAATAATTCAAACCCTAACTCAAACTCTAATTCAAAATAGGGAAAGTGGATCATCGATGCAAAACCTAGTGCTACCATCACAACACAAATATCCAACTAGAAAAGTCAGAGGAGCTTGGGGAGGGGGAGTGCCTCTTCCATTCACAAATGTGGGTGAAGGGGACCCCATTACATTTCATTTTTGACATTTGGGATCCAGAAGAACCTGATCTTTGTCGAATTCATCAAGATATTGAAGATGTCGATGATGCCACACCCCCAACCATACACCATTGGTTGGTTGAGCCACGAATGAGATCTCCACATCAACCAACATTGTCACCTATTCTACGACATCAATACCTTCAAAGATGAGGTATTGCTTGATGTATCCCCACTTGAAATATGTAGAGGCCATCAATAAGGTCTTGAATACTATGCTTTAGAGGAAAATCAATAAAAATAAGTCCAACTAGCATTTCATGTTTTTTCATGCTCTTTGGTAATAAAAAACCTTGGTCAAGATTGTTATGGGTTTTAACCTATTCTATCTTATGCATGGAATAAAGGCAGTTCTTCCAATTGAATGTGAAATTCCTAAATTGAGGAAAAAATGATCAATCTTCTCATACCAAGTCCTAGGGACTTGTTTCAAACCATACAACAATTTATTCAATTGATAGGAAAAGCTACATATTTTTCAAATCCTAGGGGTTGCTCCATATAAATATCTTCTATGAGATCAATATGTAAAAAAACAATTTGAAATCCATTTGATGTACCTCCCATCCAAAACATGCAGTGAAGGAAAGAATCAATCGAACATAGTTAATCTTTGCAACAGACAAAAAGGTTTCAATGTAGTTGATGTCTTCTCACCAAGAAAAACCCTTTTCTACCAAACAAAACTTATGCCATTCATCAATACCTTCATATGTGAACTTAGTCTTGTAAACCCATCAACACTTCACCACATACTTTCCTTATGGTTAAGGAACTAAGTTCCATGTTGGATTCTTCATTAAGGAATGATACTCATCATTCATGGCATTCTCCTATTTAGTTTTACCATGTGAATTTGCATATCTATTAGGATCACACGTCTCTAGCACACATGCCATTAAAGAAACACTAGCACATTGTTTATGACTTCTTATTTTCCTTCAAGTATTACATCACCTACAAGATGTATCAATACCAAAAACTTCAATTGTGTTAGTCACCTATTTGGGAAGACAAATTTGTTTTTTTTAAGGATTTCATGTAACAAACTCTTCAAAAGTGGACTAATAGGGATCCCAAAGATTGTGGTTGACTATACTATGGATGGTTGACTACAAGTCAATTTTGGTATAAGAGTGAACTCTCCAATTGATAGTCATGTTTAATAGTCAATCGATCTATAATTCTCTAAAATTTCCAATGGATCATTGCTTAGAAATATATAAGAGGAATTCCACTGATTAGTACCTAATCTGTTCTCATCAAATACAACATCTCTCTTACAAACAACATATTGTTTCTAGGCCTTTGAATTTTTAGAGTAGCTTCTCATAATACAAGCATAAATATTTTCATGTTGTTTCTTTATCTTATGAATTGTAATATGATCCCATGTGATACAAACAATTTTTTTGAGGTGTTACATTAAGGGATTTTTCCCATTTCTCAAGAGGATTCATGTCCCATACTTAGTTGGAATCAAATTAAAAACATATTTTGAGCAATAGACAACTTCTTCCCGAAACCTAGTGTTGACATGTACAAATGGCCTATCAAGAAGGTAAGGGAAAATTCCTGATGGAAGGTCCCAATTAGACTTGCTCTCATTTGGGATGGCAAGTCTAACCAACATGTGGGCCTGGTTGCCACTTAATATTTTTATTTTACAAAAATGAGGACAAATTGTCCTCCAAAGAATTCTTGTTAATATTGAATTGAACTATCTAAAACTGAATTAAAACTAACTATTTTAATCTAATCATATCTAATCTTGATCAAGAGAAATCTTAACAAGATGGACAGAATATAAGTTGTATCATTGAATTGAGAAATAGTTCATGGAAATCAGTAATATGTTAGAACAATAAATCTATATATTAAATCACAAATAGTTGTAAATTCCACCCATAACATTATCCACGTATCCATTAGAAACCATAAACACATAATGTTGGATAGGCGTTTTGGATAATTTTTGGGATTTGCACTAGAATAATTCAAAGAATAAAAGGTCGTTAGAATATGGACTAGATTGTGTGACGAGAGTGGAATTTAAGGAGTCAAAGCACGTGATAAGAGGAACTACGATGGAGTAGGGCATAAAAGGCATAAAACAGTTATAGACCATTGTATTTTTGGGAAATTTTGTCCACATTGTAATGGGTGTAGCCCTATTTTGATGTGTAAATATGTAAAGGGTCGGGGTAGATAAGGGGTTCAACATATGAGAATTTATTAGGGTTTTTTGGAGTTAGTCGAGTTTTGGAAGAAGTTTTGAGGTATGACTAAGGAGTGAGGCTCGCACTACAACATAACGACTAGGCAAGTTTGAGTAATGATTAATGTTGCATCTTTTTGTAAGCACAATGCACATCTGTAATAATATTATAAATGACTAATATACGAAGTCAGTTGTTGTAGACATAGACCAAGTTGGGTGAACCACGTTAAACCATTGTGTCAGGATGTGTTGTTTTTTCATGTTATGATGTTTACTGTTACTATGGAATGATGATAAATACTTAAGTATGATGGATGCGTTATTCATATATGATGTTATAATGTCGCACACTGAAGTAACTGGTAAATGAATGCATATCAAGTAAAGGAATGTCTCACATAGGTTATGTTGCATGATAAAGTAATTGCTAACTAATGGAAACCGTGCACATGAGTGGATGGTTAGTAAGCACACGTTAAATGCCTCACTTCCCCTCATTAGTATACAACCTTGGTTCCTGCATCCCCTCTAGATTCTTCTGGTGAGACTTAACTTGCTTGTAGGTGATGCTGAAAGGGTTAGTGTCTAATGGTTTTGTTGGTGTATTGATGATTAACCTCAGGTCTTCTCACTGCATGCCAACAAATGGTTAAGATACTCAAATCTCACTCAAGATAGAGGATGAATAGAAAAAAACCACTATGAAGAATGGGGAGGTAGGGCCAACAATATTGTAGTTGTTAATAGTAGCATGCAAACACAGATTGATAAAGTTAGCAACATGGGCAATAGATTTCCCCACAATACAGATGCAGGAACAAGAAAGGGAACTAGGTCACATTGACTTAGTATTATCTCAACTACCGACATATTTATTGCAAGAGTTACATTCGAGTGTGGCAGAAGGGATGCACTCGTGCTCAGAAAAGACATCTAGTGAGTTGGTTAAAGTTACAACAGAGAATGTATCCTTGGAGATGGAGTACAACAAAGTCAAGAAGGAGCGAGATGATTCACGCAAAAGGTTGAACAGACGCAACAAGCATTCGATGAGGTCTAAAAGGAACTCCCATAGGCTCAGACATATATGGAGGCCCTAGTTGAAGAACAAGAAACAAACATAAGAGAAGTTATTTAGGGCTTCTGCGCATGTATAGTCGACTTAGAAGTGCAATGACACCGAGAAATCCACCTAAAGAAAGGGAGAAAAGGGAATAGATAGTGAAAACAGTTGTGGGCACCTTACCACCAATAGAGGTGGTAACAACAATGTATGAGCAATAGAATTTGTATTCAGAAATGAATCAGCTAAGGGCAGAGCAACAGGCTCATGCATAAAATCAAGAGGCACTACAAGAAGAAGCATATACGGTGACAACGACCTTAACAACCACTAGAGGTATAGTCAAATAGGATATTGAAGAAAGTGTTGAGAATATGCAAGATCGAATTACTATCGAAACATTCGAAATTTTTTTGCAGAAGGAGACAGAGGTAAAGGCACAGGCCACAACAACAAAGGAGACATTCAAGAAGTTCATGGAAAATTGGAAGAAGGCCCGAGTGGCTCGAGATGATCCATAGGTGAGTGTTGGGGGAATGTTGGATAGGTGTTTTGGATAAGTTTTGGGATCTGTGCTAGAATAAGTCAAAGAATAAAATACAGTTAGAAGATGGACTAGAGCATGCGATGGGAGTGTAATTTAAAGAGTCAAAGCGTGTGATAGGATGAACTACAATGAAGCGACGCATAAAAGGAAGAAAACAATTATAAACCATTGCATTTTTTGGACATTTTTTCCACATTGTAATGGGTGTATCCTTATTTTGATGTATAAATATGTAAAGGGTCAGGGTAGATAGGGGGTTCGACATATGATATTTTCTTAGTGTTCTTTAGAGTTAGTCGAGTTTTGGAAGAAGTTTCGAGGTATGACTAAGGAGTGAGGCTTTCACTACAACAGAACTACTAGGAAGGTTTGAGTAATTATTACTATTTCAAAATTTTGTAAGTGTAGTGCACAACTGTAAGTATATTACATATGACTAATATAAGAATCCAACTGTTGTTAACGTATCCCAAGTTGGGTGAACCACATTAAACCCTTGTGTCATGATGTGTTGTTTTTGCATGTTATGGTATTTAGTATTATTGTGCAATGATGATAAATACTTAAGTATGTTGGATCCATTATCATATATGATGTTATAATGTTTCACATTTAAATAACTGGTAAATGAATGAATATCAAGTAAAGGAATGTCACACACAGGTTATGTTGCATGATAAAGTAATTTTTAACTAATGGAAACTGTGCACATGAGTGGATGGTTAGTAAGGACATGTTGAATGCCTCACTTCCCCTAATCAGTGTAGAACCTTGGTTCATGCATCCCCCTCTAGATGGCTCAGGTGTACTTCTCTTTCTTGTAGGTGAAGTTGAAAGGGCCAGTGTCTAAGGGTTTTGTTGGTGTATTGACGATTAATCCTGGGTCTTCCCACTGCATGCCAACACATAAGTATCTCAAATAGCATGTATATAAATAGTTCATATGGTAATCATTCAAGAAACCCGTACAAAAAATTCATATGAAGAATAGTCCCATACATAATTTCAAACATTCATGATTCCAAAACTTCCTTTTGCTCTTTATTTTCTCAGAGATAATAGTACCATCTGATCATACAATGGGAAAAAGTGTTGATACTGAGAGGGGGGTGAATTAGTATCAAGTACAATTTAAAAAAAAATTCAACTTATACTTAAACCATTCAACTATATCCAATCCAATGAGAAATGAACAATAGTATAAGAGTTACACCAATACACCACAATACACCATGCACAATATATGAGAAATAATCAATAGTTATTGTTCAAGGGAAGTAATGACTTCCAAAGGTAGCTACAACTTCCAAATGTAAAGGGAGGGATAAAAATACAAGAGGAAGATACAATCCTCCAATATCAAGAGAGATTTAACTCTCCATCGTTGCCCCTTCCTTCCACCCAAAAAGAAGTTATAGAGATAATGGTAAACTTTGTTCAATTTTGGTTTATTCAAGAGACAGAACTTGTATAGAATTCCCCGTGCTCAATATTTAACATAAGATTCTGAAACTCACATACCTGAAACTATAGTCCGTAATATTTCCAATTAAATTTTTCCCACTTCATTTGGATTCTCTATGAATAAGTTATGACTGTTTTACCCGGAACACCTAATTATTGACTAGCTTCAAGATTGGTCAAAAACCCTATCTTCCACAGAGTGTATCTCCATAATTGTAGAGAATCAAGAGATGAAACTTTTACCATAGGTACCTTGATATGTCTTCTCAATACCACAACAATTTCGCCATCTGAATCGTTTTATAAAAAAAGTTATAGCAAAAATGGTAATATGACCTGAAAATAACATACCTTAGAACGCATCACCAAAAGACTTCATCCTCCCTTGAAATCTGGCCTTCTTTACTTCTGATTTCCTCCGAAATTTGACTTGTGTGTCAAATGAATGTATAATGATATTTATTTATACAATTTATGTCACTTCCTTTTAACATTAGGTCCGACCTAACACTTTCTTATTTTGTAATTTTGTTCTTTAATTATCTTCAGGGCCTACATGTACTTCCTTCTTTAATTCACTTTGTAATCTTCAAAACTTCATTTCTCCTCAACCGTAAAGATCCACGTGATATGTCACATACCACCGGAAACAACATGATGTATACTATCCATCCATGGGTGTTGTATCTTCATGTGCATTGTCCTTGATGTCCAAATACCTTCATCAATCTTGTGGTCCAAAACCCATGACTAGGGTTGACATCAATGACAACAACCAATCTTACAACAATCTTCCCCTTTGTCATTGATGGCAACACTCATTCTCCCCCTATCATCATGATCCCAATTTCTCTCCCCCTTTGACATCAATGGCAAAGGGTAGGGCTTCTCCCCCTAAGTTTAATGGAAAAAGATAACTCTCTTCTTTGGGGTTGCTCCCCCTGAACATATGGCACTCAATAATACTTCATCCTTATTTTTTGTCTTTGAGAATTTTTCTTCCTTGGAATCCTTTTGTGTGGCTTCTATATTCTCTCTCTTCTTCATGTCTAGGATGTATATGTTGTTTAGTCTTCTTGTTGCAGTTGCAACCAATCTTCCTGAGTTATTTTCTCTGATTTTACATTTTCAGGAGTCAAATGTAAGAGTGTATCCTTGATCAAATATTTTGCTAACAATGAGGAGATTATGCTTCAGATCTTCAACCAATACGACTTTTCCTACTTTTACATTTTCACTTCCAAGATTTACAATTCCTTTTCCTTCATAATGATTTCTTTCATACCTGATGGGAGAGGATCTTCTTGATGTCTCATTCCTTCTGAATTCTAGTCTTCTATATTGTTGTTCAACTTGTTCTGGAGTTTTGGTTTCATCATTTTCATCTTCCTTCTCTTGTTTTGTTGTCTTCAAACTGTCATTGTATCCTAGTCCTGTCTTGTCATTTGGAGATCTTTGATTGCCAAGGATCTCATCTAATTTTTCAGTG
>ML832387.1:53053-88509 GCA_009831015.1 Picea engelmannii | reverse complement strand
ATGAATATGAGGTTTAAAAAGATGATGGAAAGTTTCAACAATGATAGCAAAAGGTAATGAGATCTGAGAAGGTTTTGAATCAGTTTCAACCTCCTCAAGGTTACAAGGGTGATCAAATTCAAGAGGGATTTGAATACAAATCTCATCCTTATGAATAGGATGAGGTGATGATACATGATGAACTTCTACAACACAAGAAGTATGCATATTTTATCCTTCCAAGGATGGATATATAAAGAAAGGTTGATGATCATCTGAATAAACAAAGAAAAAGATGATCCTCTTTATATGTAAAGGAAAAGACAGGAAATAACTGATAAAGAAGAACAAGAGTTCATGAATAAATCTCATAAGATGATACATGGTGATCCCCTTTCGTATGGCCATGTTTCTATCAGCAAGATCCTTCCTCTAGTGGAGTCTTTGATGGTGGCGTCACCAGGTAGATAATTACAGTCAATTTCTTTGTCTCTCTCTTGTCTACCACCAAGAGATGGATCTATTTCATTCTCCCGGGGAATCTAGCTTTACACTCCTTCCCCGAGAACGACACCATTTATGTTATCACTCCAAGAGTCACCCTAGGCTATAAATTAGATGAGTTTGGTAACATACAAAGAATCAAATTTTAAACTTGAAAGATAAGCTTTAGAGTCATAGGGATTTGACCATAAGGACAATCAGATTCATCTACTATACACACTCCCAACTATATCCTTCAACAAAAGTGGCCTGAGCAACTTTAGATCATACAACGGGCTTGATAAATGAATGAGAAAAACAAAACTGTGATCTGAACATGTCATAGATACTTCCAAAACTTATGACAATAAACTCACAGTGAAAATTTGTGTATTAAAAAATTCTATATCACCAATGCAAAGAACAAAAACCTCACTCAATCATTGTATGAATAAGAAGAAGAGTAAATCAATCACTCATTAATATTAGTACATAGAGGAAAACAAAAACAAAAACGAAATTATGATCTTTCTTGATGGGAATCACAGATCTGAAAAATATAGAGAAAGAAAAGTCCACAGTGTTAACCACTTCTGAATTCCTCTTGGTCGAAATACCCTTCCCCCTTAGCTCCTTATAACCCCCTATGAGACTTACAATAGTATTTTTATATCTTCCACTGTCAGTGACAACACTATCATTCGAATAACAACCCTCTCATGGGATTCTTGTGCCCTCAAAATGGAAAGGCAACGTGTGGATAACATAAAATAACTAAAATGCTAAAAACAAGGGTAATGTTGGCCACGCCCCTAACATTTATTTATGCTGATGAATTGTCTCTTTTGAGTGCTTCTCCCTTTGAAAAATGGCCCTCCAACTCATAATTTATATTCTAGCAACTAACAAAGATCCATATTGACACCTGGCAACCACCGATCCTTTGAAACCTTTAGAACATGATTTCGTAGCACATTCTGCATTGCCTGTCAAGACTAAGACTTTATTTCAAATCTTCACTGTCTTACTTGCAATCAATGAACTCATTATTACTAGGTGATCACATAATGTTGTAGGAGATCTCTATAGGTGATGATATCATCATTTTATGATCACAACCTGAAGATCTCTGAAAAATAATTATGTGTTGATGAAGGAAAAATCCCACCTTATCACTCCAACAGGTGCTCAACAAAGCTGCAAAAATGAAATTCCAAGGAACTTTGTTTTCTTGAATACAGTCTGAAAGGTGAATAAAAATATCTATGTGATTGCAGTTAAAACCAAAGCACTAATGTTCTTATGTAATGAAATTTGCAGATGTGCATATTTAATTGCACTCTTGATTTTTACTGCAACATCTACATCAAATTTATCCCATTTATCTCGAAAATAATCGTGTGTTTGACTTACAACTGCTGAACCTCAATAAAAATGAAGTTTCTCATCATGGAGATGAATGATAACAATGCAAAAAAAGTTCAAGAAGTCATGATCGTGTGATACAACAACAAGTGTTTTCTTCCACCTACCTAAATATTCTTCTAGCCATAGAACAACCCGAATATCCAGATGGTTAGTAGGTTCATCCAATAACAGAAGGGTCAGATGAATAGACAAAACTCTTTCCAAATAGATCCTCATATGACAACCTCCACTGAAAGGTTTTGTGGGATGGCCCTACATAGATTTCGTGAACCCCAAACCGATGAAGATTTTTGAGGCGTGTGCCTCTCCGGCATAAGACCCAATCTCTGTATTATGAGAAAACACCCCTCTTCCTTTAGACCTCCTTGAATCATATGAACACTGCATTGATTATGTAGAAACTCCAAAGACACTTACACTGGCACTGGGAACCCTTCTAATAACTTCAAGCGATCCCATGAAACCATGGAAGCGATCAAAAGTGACATGCATAACATGCCTGCCATTTGTTGGCTAGTTTATCTCCATTGAACATGAATCCTCTATGGTTACTCTACAGGAAACAATAGACTTCCTCAAGGCTTCTAAGACGAGAGTGACAAAAGATAACCATCATGATCAAAACCTTCATCCCAAACTATTCCACCTAGATGGATATGAAAACTAGCTTCTCAAGGTCGCATTTTGTTGTGACTGTCTTCCTATCCGTTCCATATGAACAGTTCCTTGACTCTGGAATTTGGAGGTTGACACCTGGGTACTTATCTCTTTAGCTTGGTGCTCCTGTGTATTGTCTATCTCGAGCAGAAAACTTCACGATGCATAGGGTTGTTAGCATTTAAATCTCAACACTTGGCATAACAATGCATTGTGCAAAGCCTACATGGGATCTTCCCATGAAACTTGGTGAAAATGTTGCCAAACAAAGCATCATGCATGGACCTCTCCAATCAGCAGCTAGCTTTTATGCTTTGTGTTTTATTTATATGCAGGTAGGATATCCCACATTTATAGGGAGAAAGAAAACGTTTTCTTTTATAAATGCCAACGATCTTAATGTATTTTGACACGTTGTGCACAAAGGAATCCTTGTAGGATCATCCTCCTCGAGGGCTTGGCATTTGGCACTGGGATTTGTGTTATGTGTTGGTGTAGGTGCTTGGATCGACAACTGTGTGCTAGGATAATTGGATATTGGGCCCGTGGGCCCAATATTTTTTGGTCAAAATAATAAACCCGAGAAAATATTAAAAAGCCAAAATGAACCTTTATTTTTTCACATGTAAAATGTTGTTCAAGTCCCCCCCCTTTTTTAATATTTTAAAACATAATAATGATATTAATTTGGTTTTTGCAATAAAAAAAATGCACACCCATGTGGAGAAATTAAGTTTTTAAGAGGATATAAATTCTTAACGGGGTATGTTGTTTTGGAAGACTATGATAGGAGCTCTGACACCTATAATGCAGACCAGGACGAAGATTATAGGATTGGTGAAAAACTAATAATAAGAGCTAATAAAGGATTAATGAAAGAATATGGAGGTTATGGGAACGACAAAAGACCCTAGGATTTTGAAAATCTAGCACAAAATTTGATGAAGAACTTTATATTTTAATGGTGCGCATTTGAGTGCTAACAAAGAGGATTGGAACTTGAAGGAATCCATAGTAGGTGATGTGGGAAGCTTGTTGGCGCTCTTCTTTCATGAAGAAGCAGGTTGTTAGGCCTATAGAGAGGGAGATTTCCGTGTGAGATTTTCCTTAGAACAATGAGCTGTTATGGGAGTTTTCCTATGGAAAATGACATCCCTAGAGGCCCCAACAATAGAGATTCATATCCAAACTTGTGATGGATCCCTAGAGGAAAGTGGGAAGGCCTAAGGGACTATGTGTAGTGAAGGGGGATCCCATTCCTTGGGTTGTGCAGGTTGATGGGAAGAGAGTTGGTGGATTGGGATAGTTGTGGGAAACCTAGTTTGTTGTGCGAGTGTATTGGGCTATGAGACACACTCTCATTTGTGGATTCATAGCCCCATCTCAGGGGTGATTTTTTACTAAGATTTAGAGCATAAAATATATGGTTGGGAGGAACATACAGCCCAAATGATTTATCATTTGTTGTTAAAAGATACATGTTTGATCTCTGTTATCTATTTTTAGTAATGTGTTTTATTTCCATGCATAAACTTTGAGTTTTTAATAATTTATATGATTTTATGGGAATGTTAATTTAGTTTCATTCATGGTTTGAAAGTGTTGTTAGATACATGAGTGTTTTAAACATGTTGCAGTGCATTTAATTATAATTAGTATCATAATTTTTTTTATGGGTTAAGTAGTGGGGGAACTATAGAATAGTATCAGATCTTTGGTTGCAACACCAAGCTTATATGGGTTTGCTACAATAAATTAGAGTTGACCGTGTGTATTTTTTGGGGTGAAAATTCATTTTTCCCAGCATATGAAAATTGGTTCAAGGCCCTAAATCCAAAATTTTGTATGTTTTTATTGTTGTACGTGGGTTGATTTGGCCCCTAAATGGTTGAATTTGACTAAAACAGACAATTTGGGCATAATATGTGACATTTGGGATGGTCGCAAGCCCAAAAAATGTTTCTTAGTCACCAATACATTGTGTATTAATGAAGAATGTAAATATTTCACCGATACATCGACAAATGAAGATATTTTGAAGCCACCAATACAGGGTATCGACAAGAGAATATATTTTTGAGCCACCAACAAGGAATCATTTTGGCAAGAAAAGAGAATTACCTTCCAAAACATGGGTGAGAAAAGTGAATAACTCACCAATACATCGACGAGAAAAGCAAGTAACTCGTCGACAAAGGAGTTTTTCGGTGAAGAATGTGAATCTTCAGCTGAAACGTTGGCAGGTAGAAAATATTTGAAGTCATCGATACGTTGGTGAGAACAATGAATTACTTGTCGAGAAATTGGCGAGAAAAGTGAATAACTCACAGATACACCTACGAGAAATGAAAATAACTTTCCAACAAAGGATTTTTTCAGTGAAGAAAGGGAATCTTTAGCCAAAATGTCCACAGGTAGAAAATATTTGAAGTCACCAATACACCATTAAGAAAATAAAATAACTTACCAATATGCCGATGAGAAAAGAGAATAACTTGCCGAAAGACTGGCGAGAAAAGAGAATAAATCACCAATACACCAACGAGGAAAAAGGATAAGTTGTTGGCGAGAAAAGTAAATAAGTCTCTGAAATGCCGACGAAGAAAGAATATATTTCATTTAGGAAATATATTTTTGAGTCACCTATAAAATCCTGTATCGGTGAGGAAAGTGAATCCTACATCGATACGTCGGTGAGGAAAATAATTTCCATCACCGATACGTCAACGAGTAAAATATATTCCAACGTCGATACATTGGTGGAGAATGTTATTTTGGGGCTGAAGCATCGATGAAAGGAAGAGAAAAGAGAGAAGAAGAGAAAGAGAGAAAGAAAATAAAGAATAGAAGAAGAGAAAGGGAGAAGAGAAGAGGAGGAAAGGGAAGGAGAAAACTGATAATTTACAAAAACAAAAACTGATAATTTACAAAAAAAAAGTGAAGTCTGGAGCCAAAAACTTGTTTTGGACATAACATGATAGGTTTAACTCATATTTAGATGAAATTTAAAGGGTGTGTCTGCTGTGATGAGGGATACCAGAATTCCAGTGAGGGCCATTGGTTATTTTTTCTTCAATTTTCTGAAAAATGTGAATGAGTGACTTTTAAAGATCTGGGTTGTGTTGAGTAACCAAGGCCCAGATAAGGGTGAAAATTTGTAGGGAGTCCAAAAAGAGGGTATGCAAATACCCATTTGGGATCCTAACAAGATTAAGAAGGCGTTGTTGTGCATATGCTCAAACATTGAAAAATTCACTATTCTTAGGTGCGTTTATGGGATTTTTGAAATCTTTAGAGGAGGACAAGAGACCCTAGATCACCTATCAAGAAAATTTAATTTACTTGAAATTTCATCTACTCATCAATCCGAACCACTTTGTCTTGAGGGGATTTTGGCCAGTTTTTCTCCACTTGGGAGAGCGATTTTCGCCTAAATATTTTGAGTATGGAGGAAATGAAAAAGGGACAAATTGGAAAATTTAAATTGATGAAGAAACCATTTGGAACATAAGATAATGAATCTAAGAGGTTATATGTATTTGAAATAAGGAATACTATCAGTGCATGACATAAAAGTTTTCCTAGTTCTCACTAGACTTTTCTCTGCAAGCGGCAGAAGTCGGCCCTTAAGATTTTGGTACTAGTGAAACAAGTGCAAAAGGGGTAAAACTATGGATTTTAGAAGGCCATAACTCTCATCTTAGAAATAAGATTGAGGCATACGTAAAAACAACAGAAAGATAATTAAGACGGGAATATGTTTGAAATCTCATAATGTTTATTAGTTTATCGCCGTTCTTCGAAAAATTAAGGCAAAAGGGATTGTAGCTTAATTCATGGAAATTTTACATGTATAATTGTAAAAATAAATGTTGCATGCACATTTCTTGTAGAATTAGAGGTACAAAAAAAAAATTGGTTCATATATGAGGACTAGTAATATGGACGATGCCCGGGGATCTTATAACCATGAGGAGGAGGTTAAAGGCTTATATTTCAGCATGGTAAATGCAGAAATTGAGTCCAATGGACATAGAAGTAGGGTGGAGCCATGGAGTTGGTTGAAACTATGAGAAGTTTTTAGAAGGAAGTGCAGAGATATAGAGTATACAAACAAAAGATTATGAGGGCTCAAGAGGAACTGTTAGATAGTTTGAATATGTTTCAAAGGAAAGTCAATAAAGATTCTGGTGTAAAGCAAGAAACCAGTGCAAGGTAAGTAACAACATCCAAATCCCATGATAAGAGGGATGAAAATGGGGGATCCAAAAAATGAAGGAGTGTTATAAGACATCATCATCATCATCATTCATTGGGACACTAGACCATAAGGGAACATGGACATTCAAGGTTGGAGAGTATCCCAAGTGTGTCCCCTGTCAGAAATCATAGGATGAGGCATAAGTCAAATATTTTGCAAGGAGAGATCAGGAAAATCAAGCCACCCTCATTTGATGGATATAAAGGAAGCGAGAAGATGTTGAAGCTTGGTTGTTGGGAATGATAGAATATTTCCAGTTGCATGATTACCCCTCACATGTAGAATACATACTTGCAATTTACTGTCTTCAAGGAAAAACATCTATGTGGTGGGATCAACTCAAGTAGGTCAATCACATTGATGAAAAGAGAATTTCTTGGAATTAGTTCAAGAGATATTTCCAACAATAGTACTTGTCAGAGAAATATTATGACAAGAATATGTAATATTTATTTCAAATCAATCTTGAAATCATGACAATGTATGAGTATAAGAAGAAGTTCCTCGAGATTCTAAGGTACATGGAATTCATTAGGGATGAGAAGGTAAAAATTCAAAGGTTCTTGAGTGGTTTTCCATCATTTTATAAAGACAAAATACAATTTGATGAGCCTAGAACCTTGGAAGAAGCCATTAGGAAGGTCAAGTATTTATAAGAGTAGGAAAAAGGAAGGCCAACTTTCGAAAAGGATTGGGATGATAAGAAGAGAGGAAATATGGATCTGAGAAAGAAAGGATCCAAGCCATATTTTGTCAAGAATAGATCTCAAGCATATCAACAAGGACAATCAACAAAGTATGAGAATAAAATTATAGATTCCTTGAGGAAAAGGCCAAAGAAACATCCCATAAAGTGTTGGGGATGTGAATGAGACCAGTTGTATAAGGATTGTCCTCAAAAGGGAGATAGGATGAGGACTATGCACAACATTCATGAAGATGATACAATGGATGATATGGGAAGGAACATGCCAAGGATTTATGCAACCATGTACAACATACAAGAAAACTATCAATCCCACATGATTGAGGTAGAAGGTAATATTAATAATCAACCCATAGCTATTTTAATTGCTTTTGGAGCTAGTCATAGCTATATAGATCAAAAAATAGTTGAAACTTTTATGTTGAAGAGATAATCTTGGTTAGTTCAACTAATCACTAGAAACAAGAGGAAAATCAATGAACTTGTCAAGGATTGCTCAATTAGCATGAATGGGTTTATCACCAAAGAAAATTTAAATATCATTCCACTTGGGTCATATGATTACTTAATTGGTATGGATTGGTTGGACATGCATCATGTTATCCTAGATTGATACAACAAGGATTTCACATGCCTTGATTAAGAAGGCAATTCAAGGACAGTGTAAGGTGTTCCAAGACCTATATCCATCAGAGATATTTCAACATTTCATCTGAAAGGAAGTTTTAGGAAAGGGTGCTAGATATATGTCGCTCATATGGAAGAGCCAAAAAAGGATAAGAAGCCAAGTCTCAAAGATCATTCAGTTTCGAAGGAGTATGAAGATGTGTTTGGGGATTTTCTAGGATTATCACCAAAAAGAGATATTGAATTCTCTATTGACTTAATCCCTAGAGCTTCCTTAGTGTCCAATACATCCTATAGAATGAGCTCACCTAATTTGAAAGAGTTGCAAATGCTACTAGAAGAATCATTGCAGAAGGGGTATATCCACCCAAGTGTCTCACCTTAGGGTGCTCCAATGCTTTTTATGAATAAAAAGGATGGAACTTTGAGGTTGTTTATTGACTTCAAACAACTGAATAAGGTCATGGTAAATAATAGGTACCCTCTACCATGGATCAATGATATTTTCAATCAATTGAAAGGAGCAAGGATATTTTTCAATATCGACCCGAGGTATGACTACCATCAGGTGAGAATTAGAAAATAAGACACTAGCATGACATCATTCAGGACAAGGTATGGCCATTATGAGTTTGTGGTGGTTCCATTTGTCTTGACAAATGCACCAACTACCTTTATGTGTCTAATGGATGGAGTGTTCAAGGATTACCTAGACAAATTCGTCATTGTTTTCTTGGACGATATTCTTATCTACTCCAATATAGAGGAGAAGCATGAGAAAAATTTGAGGATGGTGCTATAAGTGTTGAGAGAGCATCAATTGTATGCCAAGATAAGAAAGTGAACTTTATATCAAAGGAACATCCATTATTTTGGCCACAACGTCTCAGAGGAAGGAATGGTGGTGGACCCTATGAAGATTGAAGCAATCAAAATTTGGGCAGTGCCAAAGAATGTTTCAGAAGTAAGATCCTTTATGGGATAAGCTTGGTATTATAGGAGATTCAATGAAGGTTTATCCAAAGTTGAAAATCAAATCACTTCACTACAAAAGAAGGGAAATGTTTTTGAATGGACTGCTAAGTGTAAGGAGATTTTCTAGGAGTTGAAAGAATTATTGACCAGTGCACTTATTTTAAAGGTTGAAAATATAGATGAAGATTTTGTTGTGTGTACAAATGAATGAAAGTAAGGACTTAGCTGAGTCGTTATGTAGAATGGGCATGTCATATTTTATGAGTCAATGAATCTTAAAGAGCATGAAATAAATTATGCTACCCATGACTTAGAGTTGGCAGCCATATTTCACGCCTTAAAAATGTGGAGGAATTATCTCATGTAAAGAAAATTCAAGATGAAGATAGATCATAGTGGCCTAAAACACTTGTTTACGCATCCAACACTGAATGCCAAACATAGTACATGGTTGGTATTTCTTAGTGAATATGAATTTGACATCAATCACATCAAATGCAAGGAGAATAAAGTGGTTGATGCACTTAGCAGGAGGGTGCATAAAATGCATGTTGTATCCATTAGCATGTATTGTCAAATTTAAAAAGAATATTTTTTGTAGTAACATTAGATCAACATTATGCACAAGTTATAGAAGGATTATAGCAGGAACATGTACTATTGAATTTTAAATATTATAGGATTGGGGGGATGAAATCCTCTTGTTCAGGGAAATTTTTTATGTTCCTTACATTTAGGAATTGATAAATTTAGTGTTGAAAGAGATGCACAATGTACCAGATTTTGTTCATCCAGGATACCAAAATACAATTGCAGTAGTAATAAGCCAAAATTTATGTCCTCAAATGAATAAGGATGTCGCAAATTACATAGCCAGGTGCATGGAATTTCAGAAAGTGAAGACTGAAAACAGGAATACAACATGGTTGTTACAACGATTACCCATTCATGAATGGAAATGGGAGGTAGTTATAATATATTTTATCACCAAGTTTCCAAGAAAAAGAAGGCAACATGATTCCATCATGGTAGTGGTGGACAAGCTTACGAAGGATGCACATTTTATACTAGTGAAAACAACTCACAAGGCATCCAACATTGCATAAATTTACATGAAGGATATTTCCAAGCTACACGGTGTGCCTAAGATAATAGTTTCAAACATAGATCCCAAGTTCACCTCCAACTTTTGGAAGGAGTTGTTTAAGGGATATGAGACTAATTTGAATTTCAGTACAACATATCATGCAAAGTTGGATGGGAAGACTAAGAGGACTAATCAGATAGTTGAATATACATTGAGAATGTATGTAATGGACAAGCCTTCCAAGTGGTGAGATGATCCCATTTGAAGTCTTGTATGGTAGGAAATGTAACATGCTAGTGAGATGGAACACACCAACACACAAAGAAATTATTGGGCCATAATTGTTAAGGGAAATGAAAGAGTACATGTTAAAGATGAGGTAGAATTTAAAGGTTGCACAGGACATGCAAAATAGTTATGAAGATAAAAAAAAAACATACATGGAATTTAAAGTGGGTGAGCATGTGTTTTTAAAAGTAAAGGACATGAGAAGCTCACTAAAATTTGTAAGTTACCTGAAGTTGGTAGCAAGATACTGTGGGCCATTTGAAGTTTTGGTGAAGATAGGCCCCATTGCATACATGATTGCATTTCCTGCATGCATGAGAATTCATAATGTGTTTCATGTGTATTTATTGAAGAAATATGTGCTTGATCCTAACCATGTGATTGATTGGACTGTGATCCAGGTGGGGCATGAAGGGGACTTTAAGGCGGAACTGGTGTGCATCATGGATTGAAAAGTCAAAGTGCTCTAGAACAAAGCCATCATCCTGGTAAAGGTTCAATGGACCTGCTAAAGTATTGAAGATGCCACATGGGAGCATGAGGAGACCATACGGGAGGAGTACGCACAATGTTTTGAGAATTTTGAAGAAAATTGAATGTACATTTGTATATAAGTCTGCAAGCCTCCATTTTGGAAGCTAAAGTTTCTCGAGCCACATCTCAGAGAGTTCTTGTCTAATCTGTGTTGAAGCCCTAGAAAGGAAGTGGTACAACTTGAGGGAATACAGTGCAGAGAAGGGAGTACACTTCCTTGGGTTGTGTAGGTTATGGGGAACAAGAGATTGATGGTTGGAATTGCTGCACGAGATGTGAACTTGCAAAAGTATCAAGTATTATGATGTAAAATTATGTATATGTATGTATGTATGGTGTTGTGCACCGATGTTGATGCAATTAATAGGGGAGGGGAATGTAACATCCCCGTTTTAACGATTTGTAGTTAAATACATTGTACAACCACATGCTTGAATATGTAAATTGTAAACACTGTATATCGTAATAATAAAAAAATTGTGACGCTGACTGTAGGTGGATGATGCAGGAGGATTTGACAGTAAAATCGAGAATTGACCACATGGGTCAATAAACATTTATCAAGGGAGTTGGTTCCCTAATTTTTAGTTTATTTGTAATAATTAGAATGATATCTTTATAAGGTATCGAATATTTTATGGTTTGAACAGTGTGAGTGTTTTCCTATGTAATAGAACATAAATACTAAGTTAAGGGATTGATAGAAATCCTTGAGGAGTTTTAAGCATTTGTTAGATTTCCTGGGAGATCTAGGTCTCGTCTTTATGTAACACAAGTATGTGTGAGAGAGGTTAGACAGAGAGAGATAGAGGTTAGACATAGGGGAGAAATAGGTTAGACATGGATTAGAAGGAGAGTAGAAGAAGTTTGGATAGATAGGGTGCGACAAAGAACTATGTAAATTTATTTGTGTGCTATATGTTAAGATCTGAGTGACCGAAAGAACCAATGTAATTCTGATACGTTTTAATTGATATCTCCAGTTCTCTGTCTGTTAAGTTTTTGGTATATGATTTTAAATTCATTCAGTATCTTGTCTCTTGGATATTTTAATGTATGAATTTGTAGGAAATACCACATGAAATTAATTCCAACCAAGTTCTAAAACTATGTTTAAAAATATTTTCTGAGTATTTGTCTTTGTAGGAATAGATAGTCACGATTTGGTGCAGTGTAATCATCCATTAAATATATGCGACACAATGGTATTAATTCCATGCATAGTTGTCTACAAACCGTTGGTATTGTTTTTTTAGTATTGTACACAGAGTTGTCTACGACATATCAGAGTTGTCTGTGAACCATTGGTATATATATTTCTGAGTTCTACGCATAGAGTGATCTGCGACAGACCTCGTTAGTATTTTTATTGATGCTTCCACTTAGAGGTATATCCATGTAGTGGTATCTCCACACAAATGTATCTATGACATAGCACAATTCAACGTTGTAGGAAAAGGAAAATTGAACACATGTTCTTGTTGATTCGAGGCCATACAAGCATCCCAAATGTTAGCTACTGAAAGGGTATTGAAAACTCTTGTGATTGTAGGTTGAAATTGGTGGTTCACGACATTATTTTTGGTATCATAGCCTACATAGTAAGTGTGCTTGTGAAGAAAGAGAACATGCCACCCAGGATAAGAGGTCGAGGCATACCAGTTGCAGCTGCATAATTTCAACAAGAGGTGAGAGAACTCCAAGCAAGGATGGAATACATGGAGACTTCCATGAAGAGAGAACCTGACACAAGAGATGTCAGTGAAAGTGAAGAATAGAGAACCTCCGAGGAAGAAGAAGAAGAATAAACAACATAATAAAAGTTGATGAAGGTGGTCACAAAGGTTGGTGCCAGACCAAAGGTAGAGGCACAAATGTATGAAGGTAATTCAAAAGTTGAAGAATTGATTGACTGGATTAATGCTCTGGATAAATATTTTGATTATGAATATGTAGATGAAGAAAATAAGGTAAATTATGCAGTGACAAGGTTGAAAGGTCATGCAACACTATGGTGGGATGAATTACAAGATGACAAGAGATGAAAAGGAAAAAGCAAGATCAGGAATTGGGACAAAATGATTGCTAAATTCAAAAGCAAGTTCATGCCTAAGGATTACCAGCTGAATTTTTTTAGACAATTGTAGAATCTTAGACAAAAGCTATGACTGTGAAAGAATATATAGAAGAATTTTACAGGTTGACAATTAGCATTGCACTGGTCATATTGAAGAAAATGTGGAAAAAGTTTCTAGATACATTAATGTCTTGAGGTATGATATACAAGGTGAAATTAACATTTTGTTCCTGAAGACAATTGAATATGCCTATCAAGCAGCTTTGAAGGAAAAGGAGAAGCTGACCATAAAACAAAGCCAGAAAGTTAGAGGAAGATGTTGAACGAGAAGCAAAGGACAATATAGTGTAAGAGGAACATTTCAGACTCCAAGAGATGAAGGAGGAAGCCCAAGCTCAAGTAGTCATCCATCAAGAGGAAACATATTTTTCTCCAGAGGTAGGGGTAGAGGAGGCAGAGAAATTAGATGCTACAAATGTGGAAAGTCTGATCATATGTCATGGGACTGTCCAAAAAATAAATCAACAGGTCAAAGAAATGAAAATGTTGTAGAGTCCAAGGAAGAGAATGTGAATACACACAAAAAATAATATGTTCATGAGGTAGGAGAATAAGTTTTGATGAAGAGAGTTCGACTCAAGTTAGAGAAGGAAGCTAAGGAACCATCCTAGAGGAATAACTTATTCATAAATGTATGCAAGTCAAGAGGAAAGTGTTGTAAAGTTTTCATAGACAACGGTAGCACAAACAATTTGGTTTCCACTAACATGGTAGAGAAGTTGGTGTTGAAGAAGACAACACATCCCACTCCCTACAAAGAATCATGGTTACAGAAAGGACGTCAAGTTTTGGTGAATGAGTAGTGTAAGGTGGAAATTCAATTTGGTAGCTACAAGGATGAGATATTATGTGACATAATGCCTATGGATGTCTGTCATGTTTTTTTTGGAATTCCATGGAAGTATGACATAAAATCCATTCATGACGGTAGGAAGAACACATATTCTCTTGAAAAGGATGGGAACACGCATGTGTTGTTTCCTTTTCAGGATGAAGGAGACAAAGAGGAAGTTGTTCCAAGTATATTGTTGATAAGTGGAAATGAACTGTTGGAAGAAGTTAAGAAGGAAGAAGAGGTACATTTTTCCTTAATTGGTAAGCCACAGGAAATACTCACTAGTACAAATATGGATGATTAAACCACATAAGTCAAAGTTATGCTTGATAAATTTGCTGATATTATAGTGGATGACATACCAAATGATTTACCTCCTGTTAGTGGAGGCAGCTGATAGAAATTTCAAATTGTTAAATGATCCAGGAGGATCTAGGAATGCTCACAAAGATCCAGGAGGATCCAAACCGCTCATAGAGGACCAAAAGGACCCATAAATACTCAAACTTTGAATTTATCAAATGCTCTTTAAAAAAACTTCATTGCGTAGAGATCTAGGATATCTTTCTTACGACAAAAAAATCACCTCAAATGGAGCCAGAATGCAAAAGATATGGTTGGTCAAACCAAGAAAAAATTCAAAGGTCAAAGGGACACGTGTCATGTCCGTACAGTTAGGGTGACGTTAGCATGACACATAATGATTTCAAAAAGGACATGTGGCAGTGCCACAACATGCCACATGTTACTCATAAATGGATTTTTTAGGGGTCCATTTGGACCAATAAAATTTTTCCACGTGTCATTCGTACAGATGACATGTCAGGTTGTATGGTCCATGTGGCACTACTGAAAGAGTGACAAGTGGATTCCATACAACCTATGTGGCATACATGTGGTGTATATGTCAACAACATAGTCAACATGACGTGGCAGACCATACGTATAGTTAGCAACATTGAGAAAATGATAGTTTTCCATGTGGCCAATCAAAAGGCAGCACGTGGAACCTTTCAGAAGCCCAAGTTGGGATGGGTATAAAATTTGTTATGAGTTCAGAGGATTTGAACAACTGACCTTCCATAACATCCAGAATATTCCAACCGGTTAACCACAAGTTGCTTGCATTGGACCACATATGAAACTTGTTATAACAACTTTGTTATAATATATTTAGTATAATATATATGGTTTCAACGTATTGAAAAGGGAGGAAGCCGCGGGGTTTGAAACACCAGTCGTCGCCTGGGGTTTTAGGTTGCTCGATCAAAGATTGAGCTGCTGGGATCTATATGATCAATGAGAAGCACGAGCCACCTATTATTATACAAGGACTGAAAGGTGGGCTCTCCACCCGACCTACCCTCTAACAATTCAACGAATTCATACTATCTGCATAACTAATATGCCAATAGTTTTTGGAAGATTGGTTATTGTCATTGATGTCAACCCTAGTCACAGGTTTTGGACTGCAAGATTGATGAAGGTATTTGGACATGAAGGACAGTGCACATGTCGATACAACATCCATGGATGGCTAATATACATCATCTTGTTTCCGGTGGTAGGTGGAACATCACGTGGATCCTCTTGGTTGAGGAGAAATGAATTTTTGAAGATGGCAAAGTGAATTGAAGAAGGAAGTACAGGTAGGCCCTAAATATAATTAAAGAAAATAATTACAAAATAAGAAAGTGTCAAGTCGACCCTAATGTTAAAAGGAAGTGACATAAAGAGTATAAATACATCTCATTAAACATTCATTTCTAAGCACACACAAGTTTTTTAATGAACAAGGAGATATAAGTCGAATTTAAGAGGAAATCTGAAGTAAAGAAGGCCAGATTTCAAGGGAGGATGAAATCTTTTGGTGATGTGTTGTAAGGTATGTTATTTATAGGTCATCTTACCATTTTCGTTGTAACTTTGTTTCTAGAATGATTCAGATGGTGAAATTGGTATGGTATTGAGAAGACATATCTAGGTACCTGCGGTAAAAATTTCATCTCTTTATTCGCTACAATTGTGGAGATACACTCTGTGCAAGATAGGGTTTTTTTACTAGTCCCGAACTTAGTCATAAACAAGTTTTCTGGGTAAAAAAATCATAACGTCTTCATAGAGAATCCAAATGAAGTGAGACCAATTTCATTGGAAAGAGTACGAGCTTTAGTTTCCTGTTTAAAAATTTCATAATATGATATTAAAAATTGAGTGCGGGGCATGCTGTACAAATTCACTCTTCTGAATAAACCATAATTGAATAAGGTCTACCATTTTCTCTATAACTCCTTTCCTAGGAGGATTCAAGGAGTGAAACTTGGAGGAGTTTCAGAGAATGCATTGAATAATATTATCTACAGGATCAGAGTATTCCAAGAAGTGAAGAATTGTAGAAGTTGAAGAAGTCTCTGGAATCACTATCAGGTTCTATGTGATGGTTGGTTGATGGTGATAATTTAATGTAAAGTTTTATTATCTCTCATATATTCTTGGGTGGAAGGAAGGGGAAAGGATGGAGAGGTAAACCCTCTCTTGATATTCGAGGATTGTATCTTCCTTTTGGATGTTTATCCCTCCCTTTATATTTGGAAGTTGTAGCTACCTTTGGATGTCATTATTTCCCTTGAACAATTACTATTGATTATTTCTCATATATTGTGCATGGTCTATTGTGGTGTATTGGTGTAACTTTTATACTATTGTTCATTTCTCGTTGGATATAATTGAATGTTTTAAGTATAAGTTGAAAAAGTTTGTAAATTGTACTTGATACCGATTCACCCCCTTCTCAGTATCAACATTTGGTATCATAGCAGGTTGCCTTTAGAATAGTTTAACCACTGGAAGGAAAACCTGAGCAGATATGGATGACCATGAGCACATTTCAAATGGGATTCAACGATTTGATGGAAGAAATTATGCATACGGGAGTGATAGAATGAAAACTTACCTAAAAACGTTGGGAGTATACATTTGGTAATCAGTTGTAAATGGCTATGTAATCCCAAATAATGCTCCAACCGATCCAAATGCAAAGAATCTTATGAGTTGTAATTCAAAAGTCAGACATGTTATTCTAGGAGCATTGGCACCAACCATTTCTAGCAAAGTGATGGGCTACAACACTGCTAAATAGGTATGGGACAAACTCAAGAGTATCTATGAAGGTGATCCAAAAGCTAAGCAGGTCAAGCTTCAACGACATAGAGAAGAATTTGAAAATTTGAAGATGGATGAAAAAGAAGATATTGCAACCTATTTTCTTAGAGTTGATGAAGTTTTTAATGTTATCAGAGGATTAGGTGAAGAGCTCAATGAATCCTTGGTTGTACAAAAAGTGTTGAGATCACTTCTCTTGAATTATGATGCTAATGTCTCCACCATTGAATAAAATAGGGACTTGACCAAAATGACAATGGATGAATTACATGGGTCTCTTATAGCATATGAAATGAGAACAGGTGAAGAAAGTGACCAACTAAACAATGAAACAACCTTTAAAGCTATAAATAATACAAAAGACAAGGATAACAACCTTGATGAAGAAATAGAAAATTTCGTAAGAAGGTTCCAGAAGGGAATTAGATGATACAAATGTTGGACACACCGACTACACTAAGAGGGGGGGTCAATCAGTGTAGGGATGTTTTTCAAACTTCGCTTCACAAAACGTATTAGCTAGAAATCACCAATTACTCAACACTCATTACTGTCATTTATAATCAGTTATATGTGAGCATATATCAACAACATATAACATCAACATATATCATCAATAAGTCATCACCACAAGGAACACAAAGAACACAAGAAGTATGTACAATTTTATTTTTATTACAAACTGAATAGAGTTACAACTCCACAAGAGCACCGGTTCTACAATGCAAGACTCATCTTACACAACTCAACACCAAGTGATAAGAGGAATCAATCCTCAACAGATACCAATCTATCAACAGGTACGTGACCTTTCAGTAGTGCATCACGTGTATGTACTACAACCTGTGTATGCCATAGGGTTTTCTCTCTATGAAAAAATCAGATCCTTTGTAACCTTAAATAACATCTACTTCTATCTTTCATTTTCCCATATAAACCATAACCAATCACAACACATCTATGCTCTCCCACATCTTACTCATTCTCCTCAACCATACAATATGAATGCTACTTAGTCATGTATAAGCAACCAGTATACTATGACAATCACATCAGTACTGAATCATAAGAGTGTTTCTCACTCTATCAATCAACCAACAAAACCATATCACAACAACCATACCAAGAATGCCTTAAGCATTCACCATACAATAAGCAAGAATATCCATCAAGACAACTATGTAACCATACCAGAGTTTCTATGGAAGATCTGAGCCCATGGAATGCATATCTGGAACTTGCTTCAGAATTCAAGAACCTGACATCATCTCACACTCAAGTCTCCATGACTTCATCCAACTGTACACGCTCTACCTTCCTTTATCCCCTTGCTATGCTATTCAAGCTATGCCCAAGAGATGATTTTCACAAGAGACCTTTGCTTCTTATTTATACTCTCCAAGTAGCTTCCTTAGAAGTATCTTCTAGGCCACTTTGTCAACATAGCCACTTTGTCCAGATAGTCACCTATGTCCAACTTTTCCCAATTTTCCACTTGTCCATGTATCCAATAGCCACTTGACCACTTAACCCATTTTCCTCATTTTAGGGTTAACCTTCTTATAACAACTTTCCATAATTAGAAAGTTCTCCATTTATTTTATTATTTAAATAATCCTCCTTGAATTTGTCACTTCACTTTATTATTTAAATAATCCTCTTTGATTTTGTCACTTCACTTTAATATTTAAATAATTCTCTTTGACTTTGTCACTTTATTATTTAAATAATCCTCCTTGACTTTGTCACTTTATTATTTAAATAATCCTCCTTGAATTTGTCACTTCACTTTATTATTTAAATAGTCCTCCTTGACTTTGTCACTTCACTTTATTATTTAAATAATCCTCTTTGACTTTGTCACTTCACTTTATTATTTAAATAATCCTCTTTGATTTTGTCACTTCACTTTAATATTTAAGTAATCCTCTTTGACTTTGTCACTTCACTTTATTACTTAAATAATCCTCTTTGATTTTGTCACTTCACTTTATTATTTAAATAATATCTTCTTTGCAAACACTTTGACTTCTTTGAACTTTTGGGGCTTCAAGCCAACATATGAGGGTCCTCCAATTTCGTAAGGCCATAACTCTCAAACCACGAGGAGTTATGTGACGCTCCACATACCGCCGGAAATGGATTGACAAGGACTATTCATATAAGATAGGTTCACTGACAAATTCAATGATATTCATCTTATTATTCCACAATTAAGCATGGGTTCTCTAACTGTACTAGTAGGATACCTCAAATGCAAAGTGTCTTTCCGTGAGGGCTTTCACCATAAGGGGACCAATTTGCAGTTCACTGCAAAGTGTCTTCCCGTGAGGGATTTCACCATAAGGGGACCACTTTGGAGTTCATCCATTTGTACAACCATAAACTTTGGATTTCACCGCAAAACATCTTCCGGTGAGGGATTTCACCATAAGGGGACCACTTTGGAGTTCATCCATTTGTACAACCATGACAAGACAATAATGAGTCATCTTTACATCAATCCAAATACAACTCATTGATCCATCTTCATGTATGCATACGACTATGACTCCTCTTGACATCAAGGTCAATACATGATCCATCAATCAAGGTAAATACATGATCCATCAATCATTACATCAATATACTATGAAAAAACATTGTTACTTTAACATCAATCCTTTGGCATCAATGACAACATGATCCAACAATCTCCCCCTTTAGCATTGATGGAAATACCAACATTGATGTCAAAACCAATCATTGATGACGACATGTAGACAAGGCATTTCTATACATCAATAAGCATCTCAATCACATCAATGTGAATATCTCTCCCCCTTTGACATCAATGGAAAAGGGTCATTCTCCCCTTGGGGTTGCCCCCCCTGCCTCATATCTCCTTGGGGATGCTCCCCTTGTCTGAATTCTTTTGATATTCCTCTAAATAATCTCTCCCCTTTTGAATAGGGGATATCACTATGATGTAATGCTGAAGATATATAGCTCATGCTCTCCCTGTGACCATCGCTCCCCCTAGAACTATGCGTCTGTGCTCTTTCTCCAAGTATAGGTCTCTTTTTCAAGTATTTATCTTTGCATCTGATAAATATCTCCTCCTGGAATCATGGAAAGAAGAATGACTCACCCTATGGGTATGTCTCCCCCTATCTTCTCTGCAATATGAATAATATGCTACCATTGAAATATGCTTCTGCTGCAAATGCTACTGCTCAATCGAAACATAGATTAACTTCTCTTTCTATGATGATCCTTGGACCTGTCCATGCATCTCATATAGTCTTTCAACACTCAACCATATATCACCACCATAAATACAACAATTATGTATGCCAACTTGTAATCATGAAAACCTCCTGTTACACATAAAAAATACTCACTTTGATATTGTCGCAAGTGTCGTCATTACAAAGGTCGTAAGTGTCGCATTTTTCTCACAAGGTCACAAGTGTCGCATGTTGATCACAAGTGTCGCAAGTGTCAAAGAAAGCATGCTGCCATGATGCCTATGTCGTGCCTATAACGACATGAGAAAGACACTTGAAACACCTCAAACATCTAATTTGGAAGAGGATAAATGAGTCAGCAGGCTTACAAACCTTTTGCCATCTGAAAGCACCTCAAAAACTAAGCTTTTGAAGGAGAGTGCTCCCCTATACCTCTTCTGGGAGCGCTGACACTCCCCCTTACACTGTCTGGGAGCATTATAAAGCTCCTTTGGCCCTTTTGAGGGAGCGTTGGTGCCTTTAGGAGTGTTGTCTCCCCCCTTAAGCCTACTGGGGAGAGCTATAGTGCTATGAGTGCCCTTTTGAGGGAGTGCTACCTATTTTAGGAAATAGTTGAGTTGTTGAGATGAATGGGGGAAGGATATTTTCATTCTTAGAAGGCAGTTGAGCTCGAATCCCTAGTCTAGCCATGATTTTAGGGCAGACCCCCAACTGAAGGAGGAAAATCCTCACCTTCCCCAAGGATATCTCAAGTTTTTGAGCCTCTCCAAGGCTATATAAGAAAGCTTTCTAATGGTGAAAGGGGACTGAAAAAGGGAGAATCACACCAAACTTATGATCTCATAAGTGGTGCTGGAACAAAGATATTTTGGAAGCAAGAGACCTATGATATCATAGGGAGCAATCGGTGAAGCTATCATCATTCGGGTCATGGATATTTTGAGTAAGGGGTAGACAAGGAGGACTTGACGAAACTGCTGCAATTCATCTATGGCTGTAAGCAATGTTTTGTCCTCATTAATATAATTTTCTTGGCCTGTTTCTTTCTAATTTGTGTTCAATCTCACATGAATTTGTCTCTTTAGTATATAGACCTATTTTGGACTAATATTTATAGAGTAGGAAGTAGTCATACTTTGTTTGTCTACAGGGCTTATCGAGGAGCGAAATATTGGAGCTCAACTCAGAGCGTGTAGGGACAAACACTGGTAAAAGGTACTTCTTTTCTCCTTCCTTCTCACACACTAGTCCACCTAGATTTAAAAGGAAGTTAGTGACCATGATAAGAAATTTATGTCTTAGAGTTAAGAGTCTAGCGCTTTGAGGAGATCTACCTGTCCGCAGGGAGATTTTCCTTCAATAGAAACCGATGACTCCTCGACACTCTCTTTTTTCCATCATTTTTAATAGAGGTCGATTTGATTTTTTTGGGGAAACTTAGGGCTTCATTTTTAAAATTAAATGCTTCTATGAAAATGAATATTAAACCATGTAATTGAAAGAAGGGGAGATGAATATCTACCTGGTCCAAACGATAAGAAAAATGGTCAACCTTAGCTCCGGTATCAAGCGAAACAAAATCCACCTCCAAAATGAGAATCTCCACTACTACAAATCCTTATGCAAAATGAAATGGTAAATGAAATTTTCATTGTATTACTATTTATAAATTTCCATTTTTTTAAGGTATAGTCATTTATGGGTTTCTCTAACAATATAATGGCTTCACTAAACCTCTGGATTGCAGTTTTGACATCGCAGGTTTCCTAGCAGTTCTGATTGTTCGTTTACCTTGTCACAACCATGAGCATAGTCTTAGTTCGTTTTCAAGCTCGACAATATGAGAACGCACCGGGTAAACTTTTATCTCTTTTTCGGACCCGCATGAACACACGAAAAAGGAACCCCCCTGGAGTCATCTTTAAACTCTTTTCAGACTCTCTAAATATGAAAAGATTGTCGAGTGATCTTGCTTCCTTTCACGCTCGTTAAAAGGTTTGAAGGGGCGTCTTTCGAGCGATAGTTTATCTCTTTTTCGGTCTCGTCAGACTACTTTACGAAAAAGGAGCTGAGAGAGTTCTCTTTTAAGTGTTTTCCAGACTCTATAATCATGAAAAACCTTCAAGTTTTCTGTCCTTGGACTCGCTAAAACACACATCGACATGCCCATACGGGATTGAACCCTTACTTCTTCCAGTTCATTAAATAAAGGAAGAGAAACTTACCGAAGGTGAGTTATATTGAGCATGTGTTATCCTTCTCGAGATCATTAAATAAAAAAGAGGTACTTGTCTATCTGGATGGGGGAAAATTTGAAATAAGCAAGCCAAGCAGTCTCTTGAGAACATTACCAAGTAATTCTTAGAGTCGCCCTTGAACACGACACTTTGTCATTTGGACGCATTATAATCCATTGAACCTCTGCACTGAGCCAATCCTTTGAGTTTCTTTCACTCCTTTGGGTCACCTGACGTAAGTCACAACATCCATTGCATCATGAAGTTTTGGTCCATGTCATGTTTCTGCTGTTGTTCCTCAGTGTTCAAGGGAAGTATCCGCCTCGAGAGTCAGCCATCACAAATATCTTTTCTCAATACCCGTGTCAGTCCTTGTTCATTTGATATACCAATTACATCTCTATGTATATTTCGTGTCGATGATGGGGGATACACCAAGGCCCTCCTTCGACGAGCCTATTCCTGTCGACCTCAACACATTATCCAGGAATTAGGCTTAGAAACCAGTTAGTACTTTGGGACCTGGATGCCTCAATGGCAGGCCTCCTCACATTCAATAGTAGGTTTACATCATTGACCTCTGATCGGATGATTCCACGGATGTTTGACTCTAGCTCATCCATGCACATTCGTTGGAATGTACTAGGGTACCTTGGGAATCATTGACATTAATGGTGATCTCCCTCGCACTTGTTAACATTTTACACCATTGACCGGTAATCAAGTGGTTTCTGCCATGTTCGACATCAGGACATCTATTCACATGGTTAGATTCGTACCACATTGGGATCGGTAAGAAGACCCTGGGTTGAATGATCACTCTGACATATGATTTGCCCAGGTTGCGAAGGAATTTCTCTTGGACAAATGATACATCCACTGTTACATAGATCCACTTTGTATTGGTCGTGGCTATGTCTTGTCATCTCGTAGATCCACTATGTATTCTTCGTGGCTACGATCAGTCCAGGTCATCAGAGTCTAGATCCACATTGTATCTTCGGTGGCTATACCTTTTCATCAATACAATTATGGATCCGCAGTGTATTTTATGGCGGCCATATCTTGCAAGTCTTGATCACCCAAGCATAGGTATGCCTGCCTTGGGTTTTGAAACATGTCATGATATTTGTTGGATGTTTGTGTGCAGCTTTCGTCAGGTTCTCCGAGTCTATACCCTTGCTTGAAAGTCTACAAAGCATTTTAGTTATCAATTCTCATCTTCTAACTTCATACTTTGGGGGGCAATCTGTTACACATCAATATTACTCGATTTGATAAGTGTCGCATGTTCCTCATAACTGTCGCAAGTGTCGCATGTTGTTCACAAGTGTCGCAAATGTCAAACAAAGAATACTACCATGATGATGACACTAAGGAGACACTCATAATACCTCAAACACCTGATTTGGAGGAGGAAGGATGGTTAACTGAAGTCAAAATCTCTTGCCACCTGAAAAGATCTCTTAAACTAGGGTTTCAAAGGAGAGCGCTCCCCTACATCAACCTTAGGAGCGTTGGCACTCCCCTATAAGGTGATGGGGAGCGTTATAACACCAAATCACCCTTCTGAAGGAGCGCTACACATCTTTGAAGAACTGGCGCTCCCCTTGAGCCTACCAGGGAGTGTTATAGCTCTTTGATGCCCCTTTTGAGGGAGAGTTGTCTAATCTGGGCAGTAGTTGATCTGTTGAGGAGAATAAGGGGAGGATCTTTCAAGTTTGGAAAGCAGTTGCATTCGAATTCCTGGTTCAATTAGGATATCCCTGATCTAAGGAGGGAATTACGCAACCTACCCTAAATATACCTCAAGAGGTTAAGCCTCTCTTAACCTATATAAGCAGGCTCTATGATGGTGAAAAGGGGGAAGAATTGTAAGCATGAAACCTATGATCTCATAGGAAACACACGGTGAACTGGAGGAGAGTAATCAGTGAAGCTGATATCATCCAGGTTGTGGATATTTTGAGCAAGGGTTAGACAAAGGGGACTTGACGAAGCTGTCACATTCACATCCATGGATGTAAACTACTTCTGTCATTGTTCTCATTAATATGACACACTTGGCCTGTTTCTTTCTAGTTTGTGTTTAATTGTACATGAACTTATCGTTGATAGATAGATCTATTTTCGAGCTAATATCAATAGAGTAGGAAGTGGTTGTACTATTGTTTTTCTACAGGGCTCATCGAGGAGCGAAAGATTGGAGCTCAACTCGGAGCGTGCAGGGACAAACGTTAGTAAAAAGGTACTTATGTTCTCCTTCCTCCTCATGCATTAGTTTGTATAGATATGAAAGGAAGTCAGTGTCCACGTTAAGCGTCTTCTGTCTTAAGAGTTAAGAGTCTAGCTCTCAAGAGGAGATCTACCTGTCCGCAGGGAGATTTTCCTTCAACACCTCCAAGAAACATGTCAGACCCTGCAACACAGAGCTATACCATCATACCATGCTGCAACTCATATGCATAGCCCTTTTCCCAAGGATTTTTACTACTGATACGCGGCCTACTGCACAAACAACTCACATATGTACGCGACTTATTCATAGGTCAGCTTGCATATGTATGCGATTATTACCATTGTAACCCATGTATGCTTCTGAAGATGAAAAACTTGAGCTTCCCTTAAGGCTGCCATTCTATTCTGACTGTTCAGTTTTATTCACCCACTTATGAAGGTGTCCCATCCTTTTGGAACTTGATCTCTGAGATTCCATATTTTCAAAAATGTCTTCCTTCCTAACTTCATGCCTTCTTCTAGTCATGGTATATGAAGTCCTCATCATGGAATTGCTTCTTGTGTTCCAGCAATCCTGAGATTTGTGGCCAAATCCACTATAACTGTAGAATCTCATGGTGTGACAATGAGCAACAATATGTCCTACTTGATTACATCTCCAACACCTTAGGGCATTATGAAATATTACACTATCTTTCCTTGCATAATATCTACATTCCAAAGCTTTGTGACCATATTCATTACATGAGTAACATTGACCATGAAAAACATTTTCATACCTTTTCTTTGGTGTCCATGTTGAAGGTGTCTCTCTTCTTTGAGGTGTAAATATGGATTCTTGATGTCTTCCTTGCTTTGTTATTCAAGACTTTCCTTGCCTTGTGTAGATGGTTGACTTGCAACATTATTTCCATCTTTTGGGAGTGAGAGACTTACTTCATGCTTCTTTGAGGTGCTTTCTTCAACATGTGTAGCTTATTTGTTGTATCCAAGACCTGTTTTATCATTTGGTGATCTTTAACTATCCAAGATATCATTCAAGATTGTTGAGCTATTCAATAAATTGTTTGACTTCTCTACTTTATTTCTAAGATCAACAGATTCAACTTCCAACTTATGACATGACTCTTCCTTTTCATTTACTTCATTCTTTAGTAATTCCTCTACCCTTTTGGCTTCTTCAATTTGGGTCTTGATATGGACATTATCTTCAAGATTTTTTCTAATCTCATCATCTACCTTCTTATGTTATTCTATTTCATTCTTTAGTCTTTTGATATCTTCTTCTTTTTATACTAATTGAGTCTTTTTACTTTCTTCTTGTTTCTAAGGCATTTCCTTTAACTTCAAGATATGCCTTTGATTCCTTTTAAGAAACCTTTTAGTGTTCTTAGAAATATATCTATATTATATGTAACAATGGTCATAGTTGTATTCAAATAGACCCCATTCAACTTTCCTTTTAATCTATGATAGTTCTTCTTCTACTTGTTCCATGGGATAACTATCATCTAATTCTACACATACTATCTCTAGATTTTCTTCTTCACTTGTAGAGAAATATTCAAAATCATCATATTTTGAAATATTGCAATCAGGGGATTTTGAAGATTCTTTACCTTCATTGATCTTGATGGAGTTGTCTTCAAGGTCTTCCTTTTTTCCAACATCATCACATTTAGAATCATTGCAATTTGATGATTTTGGAGATTCTTTACATTAATTGTTCTTGATGGAGTTGTCTTTAGTGTCTTCCTTCTTTCTTTGGTATGTCTTCTCTAGATTTAGCCATAGATCCTTGGTGGACGTGCATTGTCCCATGCTCTCTTTGATAGAACTTGAGAGTCCACGAAGAATGGTCTTGAGAGCCAATGCATAATTATTCTTTTCTTCCCTTTGAGATGCAAACTTTGACTTTTTCTTCAAAGGAACTGATCCACCAATCGTTGCTTTCCAAACACCCTCTCCTATTTCCTTCAAATGCACTTTCAATTCTATTCTCCATGTAGAATAATTTTCCTCATCAAGGATTGGAACTTCATCATCCATTTGTGTGTCCATGGATCTCCTCCAAGCTTGTTAAGGCTTATAATGAAGGCTCGCTCTGATACCAATTGTTGGACACACCGACCACACTAAGAGGGGGGGGGGGTGAATCAATGTAGGGATCTTTTTCAAACTTCCCTTCACAAAACTTATTAGCTGACAATCACTAATTACTCAACACTCATTATTGTCATTTATAATAAGTTTTATGTGAACATATATCATCAATAAGTCATCACCACAAGGAACACAAAGAACACAATATGTATGTACATTTTTCTTTTTATTACGGACTACAATCCTTGGGTTATAAACAAGAACTAAATAGAGTTACAACTCCACAAGAGAACCAATTCTACAATGCAAGACTCAGATTACACAACTCAACACAAACTAAGAAGAGGAATCAATCCTCAACAGATACCAATATGTCAATAGGCATGTGACCTGTCAATAGTGCAACACACATATGTACTACAGCCTGTGTATGCCTTAGGGTTTTCTCTCTATGAAAAACTCAGATCCTTTGTAGCCTTTAGTCACATCTACTTCTATCTTTCATTGTCCCATCTGAACCATAACCAATCACAACACATATATGCTCTCCCACATCTTACTCATGCTCCTCAACCATACATTATGAATGCTACTTAGTCATGTATAAGTAACCAGTATAATATGGAAATCATATTAGTACTAAATCATAAGAGTGTTTCTCACTCTATCAATCAACCAACATAACCATATCACAACATCCATACCAAGAATGCCTTAAGAATTCACCATACAATAAGAAAGAATATTCATCAAGACGACTATGTAACCATACCATAGTTTCTATGGAAAATCTGAGCCCATGGAATGCATATCTGGAACTTGCTTCAGACTTCAAGAACCCGACATCCACTCACACTCAAGTCTCCATGAATTCATCCAACTGTACGCGCTCTGGCTTCCTTCACCCCCTTTCTATGCTCTTCAAGCTATGCTCAAGAGATGATTTTCACAAGAGACCTTTGCTTCTTATTTATACTCTCCAAGTAGCTTCCTTAGAAGAATTTTCTAGGCCACTTTTTCCACATAGTCACCTATGCCCAAATTTTCCCAATTTTGCACATGTCCATGTATCCAATAGCCACTTGACCACTTAACCCATTTTCCTCATTTTAGGGTTACCCTTCTTATAACCACTTTCGATCATTAGAAAGTTCTCCATTTACTTTATTATTTAAATAATCCTCCTTGACTTTGTCACTTCACTTTATTATTTAAATAATCCTCTTTGATTTTGTCCCTTCACTTTATTATTTAAATAATCCTCTTTGAATTTGTCACTTCACTTTATTATTTAAATAATCCTCTTTGATTTTGTCACTTCACTTTATTATTTAAATAATCCTCTTTGACTTCGTCACTTCAATTTATTATTTAAATAATCCTCTTTGATTTTGTCACTTCACTTTATTATTTAAATAATCTCTTCTTTACAAGAACTTTGACTTCTTTGACCTTTTGGGGCTTCAAGCCAACATATGAGGGTCCTCCAACTTTGTAAGGACATAACTCTCAAACCATGAGGAGTTATGTGACGTTCCACATACCACCAAAAATGGCTTGACAAGAACTACCCATCTAGGATAGTTTCACTGACAAATTCATTGATATTCATCTCATTATTCCATAATTAGTCATGGGTTCTCTAACCATACTGCTAGGATAACTCAACTACAAAGCGTCTTCCCGTGAGGGATTTCACCATAAGGGGACCACTTTGGAGTTCACTGCAAAGCGTCTTCCCATGATGGATTTCACCATAAGGGGACCACTTTGGAGTTCATCCATTTGTACAACTATGAAAAGACAATAATGAGTCATATTTACATCAATCCAACTACAAATCATTAATCCATCTTCATCTATGCATACGACTATGAATCCTCTTGACATTAAGGTCAATACATGATCCATCAATCACTACAACAATATACTATGACAAGAAATTGTTCCTTTGACATCAATCCTTTGGCATCAATGACAACATGATCCGACAACAAAGGTAAGTCTCCTCTCAAATGCTTTAACTTTGGTAGAATAGGACATATTGTTGAAAACTACTACTACAAAAATATAAGTCTCAACAATAAAAAGAGCTTCTACTCCAAGGATGATGACATCTCCTTAGATGAGAGTGATGAAGAAGATAATGATGGAGGAGAATTCCTCTTCATAACCCAAGAAACCTAGGATGATGATCACAAGAGTTATAAAGAAGAAGAAATCATTTCTGAAGAAGATTCAGATGAAGAAACCAACCTTGATTCCTTTTGGGGATACAAATACAACGTAGAGAGTGAACAAGAATATGAGAATCTTGAAAAGTTGAAGCATTTTGAAACTGGAAATAACAAGCTTAGAAACACAAACATAATACTAAAAGGTGAATTGAGTAGTTGTGAAGAAGAGAATTACAGTCTTGAAAAGACCATTGGTAGCTTGAAGGAACAATTAGAATATTATGAGAAATTGAAAGAAGAATTGGATCACATAAAACATGAGCTACTACTGACAATAGAAAATTTGAAGAAGTTCAAAAAAAGCACTGAAAAATTAGATGAGATCCTTAGCAGTCAAAGATCTCCAAATGACAAGAGAGGAATAAGATACAATGACAGTTTGAAGACAACAAAACAAGATAAGGAATATGAAAAGGATGAAACCAACACTCCACAACAAGTTGAACAACAAGATAAAAGACTAGAATTCAAAAGGAATGAGACATCAAGAAGATCCTCTCCCATCAGGTATGAAAGAAATCATTATGAAGGAAACTACAAAACAATAAATCATGAACCCATATGGAATACATCACAAAGAAGATCTCTTACTTCCAGGTATCAAAATTTCTTTCTTGGACATTGTTATACTTGTGGACATTTTGGACACAAAGCAATCAATTGTAGAATCAATGAAAGGAATAACTACGCAAGCTACATGAATGGTGAAAATAATAGATATGGAAATGTTTGTAGACCTCTCAACATAAATTATAATCCATTTGACCCATTAATGGATCAAAATATTGTATGTTACAAGTGAAATAATCTTGGTCACAAAGTACGAGATCATAGAGAGATGAACGGAGATGATTGTATGCCAAATGTCCCTATACCAACTACAACTTGGAAAAGGAAATAAATTACACACAATGAAAACTGCCGAATAACATTGGTTGCTAAAGACTGCAAAGAAGAAGATGAATGATTCATAGACAATGGGTGCTCATATCATATGACCAGAGATCAAATAAAATTTGTCAGTTTGAGGTGGAAATGTTGCATTTGGAGATGACTCATCTACCAAAATACTTGGAAAAGGAACTGTAAATCTTGGAAGTGAAAATGTAAAAGTAGGAAAAGTCCTATTGGTTGAATATCTGAAGCATAATCTCCTCAGTGTTAGCAAAATATGTGATAACGGATACACTCTTATGTTTGACTCCTAAAAATGTAAAATCAGAGAAAATAACTCAAGAAGATTGGTTGCAAATGCAACAAGAAGACCGAACAACATATACATCCTAGACATGAAGAAGAGAGAGAAGACATAATCCACACAAAAGGATTCAAAGGAAGAAAAAGTCACAAAGACCAAAAATAAGGATGAAGTATTATTGAGTGCCACATGTTCAGGGGGAGCAACCCCAAAGAAGAAGGTGACCTTATTCCATTGAACTTAGGGGGAGAAACCCCACCCTTTTCCATTGATGTCAAATGGGGAGATAAATTGTGATCATGATGACAAGGGGAGAATGAGTATTTCCATCAATGACAAAGGGGGAGATTGTTGGAATATTGGTTGTTGTCATTGATGTCAACACTAGTCATCGGTTTTGGACCGCAATATTGATGAAGGTGTTTGGACATGAAGGACAATGCACATGCAAATAAAACACCTATGGATGGATATTATACATCATTTTGTTTCCGGTGGTAGGTGGAACGTCACGTGGATCCTCATGGTTGAGGAGAAATGAATTTTTAAAGATGACAAAGTGAATTGAAGAAGGAAGTACAGGTCGGCCCTGAAGATAATTAAAGAAATGAATTAAAAAATAAGAAAGTGTCAAGTCGGCCCTTAAAGGGTATAAATACATATCATTAAACATTCATTTTTAAAAACACAAAATTTTGTTAATGAACAAGGAGATATAAGTCTAATTTCAGAGGAAATCTGAAGTAAAGAAGGCCAATTTTCAAGGGAGGATGAAGTCTTTTGGTGATGTGTTCTAAGGTATGTTATTTATGTCAGACAATTGGCTTAGGTTGATGGATAGTTGGTATGGATTGATTGTTTTCATTGATGTCAACCATTGGAGAGTGATATTGTAGATTGATGTCAACCCTTAGTGATTGATGTCAACCCTTGGAGAAAGTCCGGTGGCGAATTTCGATAGCACAAAGGTTTGGGTAATGGACCCAAGGTTGTTTCATGTATAATGGTATGAGTTTTAATATATTTTAAGGTAAGAATATTCTATATGGATAGTACATATCATTCCATTTCCAGTGGTATTTGGAACGTTACATAACTCCTCACGATTAGAGAGTTATGGCTATGAGAAGTTGGAGAACCCAGGTTTGGGTAATGGACGCAAGTTTTTTTTTTATGGATAGTGGTATGCGTTTTGATATATTTGTAGGTAATACTATTCTATATGGATATTACATGTCATTCCATTTCTAGTGGTATGTGGAACATCACATAACTCCTCACGGTTTGAGAGTTATGGCCTTACAAAGTTGGAGGACCCTCATATGTCATCTAGAAGCCCCAAAAGGTCAAAGTAGTCAAAGTGGTTTAAGAGATTTTAGAAGGTAAATAATAAAGTGAAGTGATGAGTGTAATATAATTCAAATTGAATACAAAATAAATTATTTAAATAAAAAATTTAATGGAGAAATTAGAAGTGGGTTAACCCTAAAATAAGGAAAGTGGGTAAAGTGACCTAGAATATGTTTTTAAGGAAGCTACTTGGAGAGTATAAATAAGAGGCAAGGCTCTCTCATTTTATATCACACTTGAGAATATTAAATATCTATAGGTGACTGAGGTAACCAAAAAATATCTAATCCGAATTTCAGAGGGAAGGTGAAGAAAAGAAGGCCAGAATTCAAGGGAGGATAAATTATTTTGATGATGCTTTCTAAGGTATGCTATTTACAGGTCATCTCACCATTTTCACAATAAAAATTTTTCTATAATGATTGAGACCATGAATTTTCTATTCCATTGAGGAAACATATCCAATTATCTATGGTAAAAAAATCATCTTGTGGGTCATTGTATTTGTGGAGTTACACTCCGTGGAAAATAGGGTTTGTGGCTAGTCCTTAAACTAGTCTAAAACAAGTGTTTCGGGTAAAAATGTCATAACTTTCTCATAACAGATCTAAATTAAGTAATAAAAAATGTGTTGGTTATATTAAATTCTGTAGTATTCTTTGTAATAGTTTCATATCGATTCAACAAACATTATGTGCGGGGAACGCTCTACAAGGTCGCTCTCTAGAATAATCCAAAATTTAACAAGGTGTGCCATTTTTGCTATAACTCCTTTTCTGAGAGGTTCCAAGTAGTGACACCTGGATGAATTTCATTAAACACACTGAATAAAATTGTGTATCAGTTTCATATATTTATTCATTACAGGTACAAAGTTATGATTATTTCAAATTAGGGTTGTTGACTAATCCAAAACTAGTCATGTGAGACTAAAGAAAAGTTTGATGAAAATGCTAGTCTGTTGTTGTTAAAGTTAAGGAAGGTTTGCAGGTATGTGATCATATACACCAGGTATATTATAGAGTTACAAATCAGATTTGGATGATGAAATTGATGAGGGCATTTGGTTGAGGTACATGTCAGGAACATGGTTGAGACAAGTAGTTGATGAGTTGACACATACATGAGGTGTATAGTTGATGATGTTGGTACATCTTGATGAGTCATAGTTGATGAGTAGTTGATACATGATTGGTACATGGTTGGAGGCACTTGTTAGTAATATTGTTGACACATGGTTTATGGATGATGTAGCATACTTGTATTATTAGAAACACATAATGATCTTGGTGATGATTATGATTTGTTGTGTTATGCTTGGTTGATGCACATCTTTGAGAGTTGTCTTGGTGATTGATATTGGTGAGTAGATCTGATTTCGTTGATAAGATTGATGAGATAGGTTGTTTGTACAAGTTGTTGTGACAGGTTATTTGTACAGGTTTGGTACATGGTTGATGCACTTGTCCATGGTACAGGTTGAGGTACAGGTTGGTGCATGGTTGATGCACTTGTTTATGGTACAGGTTGATTACATGTTGTTTGGTATAGGTTGGTGCATGGTTGATGCACTTGTTTATGGTACAGGTTGATTATAGGTTGAGGTACAGGTTGATGCATGGTTCAAGTTATTAGTACAGGTTATTTGGTGCAGGTTGGTTGGTACAGGTTTACAACAGTATATCTCATAGTTATAGTGTGACAGTGGTTCCATCATTCTACTTATACGTCAGGGAGGTTGGACGGGGCAAGGACATGTGGTTGTAGCCACCTTTTGGTTGTATCTAGAGAACATAGGGGGTTGTAGCCAGAGAATTGGGGAGTTGGAGCTTCCATCAGGTTGTAGCCTGAGAAACTAGGGGGTTGGAGCCTCCTTCTAGTTGCATATAGAAAACAAAGGAAGTTGGTGCTTCCAATGAATGTAATTCTTCAAGACATATAAGAAAAAGTATTCTGTGGTTTTCTCCCGCTTTGGGTTTCCAGGTAAAACATTGGTGTACTGTGTATGTGTATGATTGTTCATTTGTTCATTGCTTAATTACTCTGCAGTTATTCGATGATAATGATACATTGATATAACACTTGGATTATATGGTTAAAAATGATTAAATTGCTATATTACTGATTCACCCCACCTCTCAGTAATCCAACAATTTATAGGTCATCTTACCATTTTCTATATAATTTTTTTTATAGAACAATTCAAATGGTGAAATTTGTATGATATTGAGAATACATATCTAGGTACCTGTGGTAAAAATTTCAGCTCTTTATTCGGTAGTATTTTGGAGATACACTTTGTGGAAGATAGGGTTTTTGACTAGTCCTGAAGCTAGTCATAAACAAGTGTTCTAGGCAAAATAGTCATAACGTATTCATAGAGAAGCCAAATGAAGTGAGATCAATTGAATTGGAAACAGTACGGGCTTTAGTTTCCTTTGTAAAAAATTTAGAATATGATGTTAAAAATTGAGCCCAGGGCATGTTGTACAAGTTCACTCTCCTGAATAAACCAAAATTGAATAAGGTCTACCATTTTCTCTATAACTCCTTTTCTGGGAGGATTCAAGGAGTGAAACTTGGAGGAGTTTCAAATAATACATTGAGTAATATTATCTATAGTATTAGAGTATTCGAAGAAGTGAATAATTTCATAAGTTGAAGAAGTCTCAGGAAGCATTATCAGGTTCTTTGTGATGGTTGGTTGATGGTGATAATTTAATGTAAAGTTTTATTATCTCTCATATATTATTGGGTGGAAGGAAGGGGCAAGGATGGAGAGGTCAACCCTCTCTTGATATTGGGGGATTGTATCTTCCTTTTGGAGGTTTATCCCTCCCTTTATATTCGGAAGTTGTAACTACATTTGAAAGTCATTACTTCCCTTGAACAATAACTATTGATTATTTCTCATATATTGTGCATGGTGTATTGTGGTGTATTGGTGTAAATATTATACTATTGTTCATTGCTCATTGGATATAATTGAATGGTTTAAGTATAAGTTGAAAAAGTTTTTAAATTGTACTTGATACTGATTCACCCCCCTCTCAGTATCAACAACAGTTTGGTTTGTTATAACAAACCAACAAAAAAAAAATTAAGGTGTTGCATGGAGTTCAGGTACAATTGGAGGGCTCACACCCTATTTATGTGCATGGAACCCAAGGTACACACATTCCCACGAGGGCACAAATATCAAGGTGGATGGATCCTGAGGTACAAAGAACATAGAATTGTGTGCAAGAGATTGCCTAATTTTTGGCATTGTCTCATTTTGCGTGCCATAAGGAATTTTATCCGAATGTAGTCAAGTTTATACTCGTTGGATTCATTTTTCCGCAAGGATCATGAATTTTAAGTCTATTTTGTGATCATAGGTCATTTGTTAAATTATTATCTCAGTTTGTCATGTATGAGGCCCATAGGCTCATTATATGTGTAAAAAGGGATTTTTCGGAACCTGTTAAGAATTTGGCCAACTTTATACTCAAATTTATCAAAAGTTTGCAAGGAATTCAATGGTAAACTCCTTTTCTAGGATTGAGTAGTAGAATTAAGGAGAGTCCAATAAATTGGCTTTTTAATCCCTTATTGTAATGTAATTTGGCATCCTGAAATGATGAAGAACAATCATAATATCTAAAGGGGACTTTGAAGATGAAGTAATATGTCATCCATATATGTAACTTGATTTTTTGTAT
>ML832387.1:30317-52953 GCA_009831015.1 Picea engelmannii | reverse complement strand
GAGAGTCCAATAAATTGGCTTTTTAATCCCTTATTGTAATGTAATTTGGCATCCTGAAATGATGAAGAACAATCATAATATCTAAAGGGGACTTTGAAGATGAAGTAATATGTCATCCATATATGTAACTTGATTTTTTGTATTTTCCACCATGTTATCTCATTATTTCTCAAGTTGTTCATCAATATTAATGAAGTTTATGGACAAGTAAGGATATCCACATGTGTTTTTGCAAATAGTCAAGTGATCATTTATATTCTGAATTTGGTCGAATGCTTATGTATATTTAAGATTTATTTTTACATCTAAGGATTTTCGGATCAAGTTGGTATCAGAGCTAGGTTTTGACATTTATTTGCAAGTGAATGCTTATGAGGTCCAAATCCAAGCGAGGTGAAGGCACACTTGAATATTTTAATTCTAAAATTGGACAAATATTTCGAAGAAAAGAAATGGAGCATCAAGAAGTTATTTTTGAGGATGATAAGGAATTTCAAAGGATGTTCCTTGAGATGAAAAATATGGTTAAGAAATTGTGGGAAGACCTAGAAAGAAGGAGAGCATTTGCTCATCAAAATGAAGGTGGTCCAATTGAAACAATGGTGAAATTTAAAGGAGAAGGAGAAGGTGAATAACCTCCAGAGCCTCCTTCAGCCCCATCACCATCATCTTCCGGTGAAAGTGAACATTCTTCTCATAAGAGGAAAAATAATTTTAAGAAGTCTTCTTATTCTCATGATATGCCTTTGTTAAAGTTAGATGTAAAGTTTGATTTGCCTACTTATGATGGAGATTTGAATGTAGAGAAGTTGGATAATTGATTCAAATTGATTGAAGTATATTATAGGGTACAAAAAATCATACAGTATACTTCAAGGATACAGTTGGATACTCTTTGCTTAAGCGGTACAAGTTTGATATGGTGGGAGATTCAGACATAAGATGATATTATTCAACACGGTAAAATAATTTATTCATGGATTGAATTTTTTACTGCATTAAGAAAGCAATTTTATCCATTATATTATATGCAAATATCAATGATTTCTTGGAAACATTTGAAACAAGAAAAAGGGAAAATCTTTAGGCTTATACAAAGGAATTTAAGAGGAAGGCATTGTCTTTGGGGATTCCATTACATACTCCTAAGACTCTTCTAAAATATATCAATGGTATGCATTTGTATATTCATCATATTATATTGATGTTTAATCCTACTAATATTGACAAAGTATCAGTACAAGCTACTCATCTTGAAGCCAAAAAAGGAAAACATGTTGTTGAAGATGTGTCAAATGAGTCACATGAATTCAAGGAGTAGTTGAAGGGAAAAGGGAAGACTAAGAAGACAACTACAATGAATAAGGATGAAGAGAGGAATCCTACATGTTCTCACTGCGAGTAGAAACCAAATGATGAAAAGCATTGTTGGAAGTTTCATCCATAATTGAAGCCAAAGTGGGCTCAACCTAGAAAGGGAAAAAATAAGAACATGACCATAGTTCAGGATCTTAGATCAAATTCCAAGGATGAAACCCAGGTTATAACTATGGGAATCAAAGGTAAACCTATTGTTAGAAGTTTTAGTTCATGTACTTCTTTTGCAAATTCTAAAGTAATTCCCGATGGAAGGAAAATAAATGACTCATTTCATTTACGAGTTATCTCAAAGCACACTAAGATTGATACACTTATTGATAGTGGATCACAAGTGAATATTTTTTCAGAGAAAATAGTTTAGAATTTGGATTGGAAACTAGGCCTCATCTGAGACCATATCCTTTGGGTTGGATTTGTGATAATGCTCATGTACATGTAACTAAACAATGCAAGCTGCGGTTCACGATCACATCCAGTTTCATTGATGAGGTAGATTTAGACGTGGTTCCACTTGACATTTGCGGGATGGTTTTTGGAAGTCCATACTTGTATGACAAGAAGGCCATTTTATACAGGGAAAAGAACAAGTATCATCTTTTCAAGGATGATATTGAGTTCAATGTGAGAGCTAATCGGAAGAAGACGAATTTGACAGTTGTCACTACATGGCACATGCTAGTTAATGCTAATATCCAGGATACAGGTTTACAACCTATGGTTGAAAGTAAAATAGGTCCTTTGATTGATGTTGTTTCAGTTAAGAAGGGAAAATATGTTGATGGTTCATTCTATTTCGCATCTGTATATTCAATTTTGTTTTTCAGTTTATTACTAATTAGTGGAGTATGGTGGCTACTGCAACAATTAATGACAGAGTTTGTGAATTTAAGGGAATAGTTAACTTGGTCAACATTGTTGTTTCAATCTTCATTATCATCGTGATGAGTCAGGTGCTCGTTATCTAAGAAAGAAGGATGGATGATACTGGACAAGTGAGGTGAAAGCATTCTCACTTCATTTCTGAATAATCCATACTTTTGGAGGTCCAAAATTTCTTCAGTGTGGAGGTGTGATCCAGGAGGATCCATAAATGCTCACAAAGATATAGGAGCATCCGAAACTATCACAGAGGACTAGAAGGACCCATAAATGCTCAAAATTTGACTTTCCCAAATTCTCTTGAAAACTACTTAATTGCGTATAGCTCGACAATATCTTTCTAACGACATAAAAATCGCCTCAAACAGAGCTAGAACACAAACAATATGGTTGTCAAAGTTTGGTCAAACCAAACAAAAAGTCAAAATTTAAAGGGACACGTGTCATGTCCATACATTCAGGGTGACATCAACATGACACACGATGATGTCATCATGGACACATGGTAGCACTACATCATGCCATGTGTCACCTGGAAATGGAATTTCCAGTGTCCATTTGGAACAATAAAATATTTTCACATGTCATCCATACGGATGACATGGAAGGATGTATGGTCCACATGACACCACTGAAAGGGTGACACATGGATTCCATACAACCTACGTGGCATAATTATGTGGCAGACCATACGTACAGTTGGAAGCATTGAGAAAATGACAAGCTGCCACATGGGCCTATCAAAAGGTGCCACGTAGCATCTTTCAGAAGCCCAAGTTGGGATGGGTATAAAATTTGTTGAGTTCGTCGGATTTGAACTACCAAACTACCATAGAATCCAGAATATTCCAACAGGTTAACCACAAGTCGCTTTCCATTGGACCACATATGAAACTTTTTATAACAACTTTGTTATAATATATTTAATATAATATATATGGTTTCATTGTGTTAAAAAGGGAGGAGGTTGCAGGGTTTGAACCTCTAACCTCCCCTCTAACAATTCAACAATGTCATACTATCCACATAACCAATATGCCAATAGTTTGGTTTCTTATAACAAACCAAAAAAATAAAATTTAAGGTGTTGCGTGGAGTTCGGGTATGGTTGGAGGGACCGTGCCCTATTTATGTGCACAGACCCCGAGGTACACACATTCCCATGAGGACACAGATCTAGAGGTGGTATGAATCTCGAGGTACATACTGCATAGAAGTGCAAGCAAGAGATTGCCTAAGTTTTGGCATTGTCTCGTTTTATGTGCCATTAGGACTTTTTTCCGAATGTAGTCAAGTTTGTATTCATTGGATTCATTTTTCTGCAAGGATCAAGAATTTGAAGTTTTTTTTTGTGATCAGAGGTCATTTGTAAAAGTATTATCTCATTTTGTCATGTATGAGACCCATAGTCTTGTTATATGTGTAAAAAGGGATTTTTTGGAACCTGTTCAAAATTTGGTCGACTTTATACTCAAATTTCTCATAATTTCACAAGGAATTCAATGGTAAACTCCTTTTTCTAGGATTGAGTTGAGGAACTAAAGAGATTCCAATAAATTGGATTTTTAAGTCCCTATTGTAATATAATTTGGCATCTTGAGATGATGAAGAACAATCATAATATCTAAAGCGGGCTTTGAAGATGAAGTAATATGTCATCCATATATGTAACTTGAGTTATTTTATTTTTTGTTGTGTTATCTCATTATTTTTCAAGTTATTCATTGGTATTAATGAAGTTTATGGACAAGTAAGCATATTCACATTTTTTTTTGAAAATAGTCAAGTTATCATTTATATTCCGAATCTTGTCGGATGTTTATGTGTATTTAAGAGTTATTTTCACATCTAAGGATTTTCGGATCATTAAAGAAGAATATCATTGAACAACCTGTGTTAGCTTTACCAGACTTTGATAATTTTTACCAAGCTGATATGTATGCCAATGGGACTGCAATAGGAGCTGTCCTGAGCCAGGAACAAAGATGAATTGTATATTTTAGTGAGAATTTGAATGAGGCTAAACATAAATATTCATCTTATGATAAGGATTTTTATGCAATTGTGCAGGAATTGAAGAAATAGAGACATTACCTCATGCCCAAAGAATTTGTTCTGCACATTGACAATCATGCATTGCAATTTATAAGTAGTCAACCAAAACTAAATCAAAGACATGCTAAGTGGGTTGAGTTTTTGTAGAATTTTACCTTTGTGATTAAACACACAAGTGGTAAGGCAAATAAAGTTGTTGATGCAGTGAGTAGAATTAATTTAATTTTGCAGGAATTTCAAGTCAACACTTTAGGATTTGATGGTTTAAAATAAACGTATCAAGATGATGAAGATTTCAAAGATGCCTATGCAACTTGTGAAAATCCATTTTCTAGCAATAAGAGTCAGTGGTTAGACTATATTCTACAGGAAGGAGTGTTGTTCAAAAATAATAAGTTATGCATACCCAAATGTTCAATGAGGGATAACCTAATCAAAGAGAAGCACAATGGAGGGCTATCAAGACATTTTTGTCTAGGATAAACTTTTTCTTGAGTCAATTCTTTTTATTTTTGACTTAGTATGCAGAATCAAGTGAAGAAATTTGTGGAAAAGTGCAGAATTTGTCAGCATGCTAAAGGGAGAAGTCAGAATACAAGGTTGTATCAGCCACTACCAATTCCAAGAAGGCCATGTGATGCAATGAGTATGGAATTTATGTTAGGATTTCCAAGAACACAAAGGGGTAATGATTCGATTTATGTTGTGGTTGATAGCTTCTATAATATGGCATATTTTATTGCTTGTACCAAAACTAGTGATGCTACAAATATTGTTAATTTATTCTTTAGAGAGGTGGTAAGGTTGCATGGTTTACCCAAAAGTATAGTTTCAGATAGAGATACTAGATTTGTGGGACACTTTTGGAGAACCTTGTGGAAGAATATTGGTACTAATATTAGTTTTATCTTAGCCTATCACCCACAAACTGATGGGAAAACAAAAGTGGTAAACATAAGCTTGGGAAATATTTTGAGGTGTTTTGTGAATGAGAATCCCAAGCAATGGGATCAAATGCTTACTCTTGAGCTAAGTTTTCATATAATGAATCACCAAATAGAATCACAAGGATGAGTCCATTTCAAATTTTCTATGGAATACATCCAAGGGGAGTATACGAATTAATAAATTTAGGAAAACAAGAATTAAGGAGTGCTTATGGTGAGGATTTTGCAGTGAGTATGCAAAAGTTATAGGAAAAGGTCAAGTAGAAGTTGCAAGAAAGAAACCATCAATACAAAAATAGGGTAGAGATGAGAAGGAGGTCAGTTAATTTTGAAGTTGGTGAACTGGTCATGGCATACCTGAGGAAAGAGAGGTTTCCTGTAGGGACCTATAACAAACTGAAATTTAAAAAGATTGGGCCATGTAAAATTTTAAGAAAAGTTTCTCCTAATGTATACGAAATAGAACTTCCAAGTGGTGTTGGAATTTCTCCAATCTTTAATGTTTCATATTTGTATTCCTTCAAGGAGAGAAAGGATGTTTCAACAAATGAACTTGCAAATGATGGAGATCAGACCATAGGATGGAAAAAACAACTACCTAGAGCAGTGCAAAAGGAGATTGAGACAATATTGGATATGAAGGTATTGAAGAAAACCAGAGGCAAAGAATATTTCCAGTACTTGGTCAAATGGAAAGGTTAACTGGTCAAGGATGTTACTTGGATGACAACAACATAAATTTTCAAGTATGGTGTAGACCTTGAAGAACTGATGAATAGTTCTTTTCTTTCTCGGGAGTCTGATGTAGGAGCATCTAATAGTAAAATCGAGAATTGACCACATGGGTCAATAAACATTTATCAAGGGAGGTGGTTCCCTAATTTTTCATTTATTTAATAATTATAATGATATATTTAGAAGGTATCAAAGATTTGATGGTTTGAATGGTGTGAGTGTTTTCCTATGTAATAGAACATACATACTAAGTTAGGCGATTGATAGAAATACTTAGAGGATTTTTAGGAATTTGTTAGAGTTCCTGAGAGATATAGCTCTCATTTTTATGTAACGGAAGTATGTGTGAGAGAGGTTTTATAGAGGGGAGATAGAGGTTACACAGTGATTAGAAGGAGAGTAGACAAAGGTTGGATAGATAGGGTACGACATCGAACTGAGTAAAGTGATTTTTGTGTTGTATGTTAAGGTCTGAGTGATCGAAATAACCAGTGTATTTCTGATACGGTTTAATTGAGATCTCGAGTTCTCTATGTGTTAATTTGTTGGTATATGCTTTTGACTTCATTCAATTTCTTGTCTCTTGGGTATTTTAATGTATTCATTTGCAGGAAAGACCACGTGCAATTAATTTTATCCAAGTTCTAAAAATATTTTTAAAAATATTTTCTGAGTAGTTGTCTTCACAGGAATAGAGAGTCACGATTTGGCATAGTGGAATCACCCATTAAATATCTGGGACACAACAATATTAATTCCATGCATAGTTTCTACAAACCGTTGGTATTTTTGTTGAGTACCGCACACAGATTTTTCTGTGACAGATCCAATTTTTCTGTGAACCATTGGTATATATATTGTTGAGTTTCATGTGCAGAGTGATCTGCAACACAAGTTATCAGTATTGTTACTAATGCTTCCATGTAGAGGTATATCCGCATAGTGGTATTTCCATGTAGAGTTATCTATGACAGAGCACAATTCAACGTTGTAGGAAAAGGCAATTTGAGCACATGTCCATGTTGATCCGAGGCCATACAAGCAACCCGAATGTTAGTTGCTGACAGAGTATTGAAAACTCTTGTGATTGTGGGTTGAAATTGGTGGTTCAGTCCATAAGTGGACACAGACAAAGTAATTGGGGGACATTTTTCCACAAGAGAGGGGAAACTGTAAGAAGGGGTCCAAGGGGGGAAAAAATTCATGTGTTTTAATCCAAACCCACTTTCCTGAAATTATTATTTTTGAGTGAACTTTCAAATTTTCCTTTCGAGTGTATGAGAGCCCAATCATTAAACATGTATAAGGGGGTTGGTGGGAAAATTCAAATCCCATAGTCATGAGAGCATGGGGCCAGAGTACAATCAACCTTGGATGATTTGAGAGCCAAATGCATGGGTTAAAGGGAAATTCGAATGGCCATTGTGGGAAATTTTTGCATGTAATTTTTGGAGTAGAAAGGGATTGGAGAGCACTGGAGCTTGAAGGTGTCCATAGTATGTGTTTTCAAAAGCTTGTTTGATCTCTTTTTGCATGAATAAATAGGTTGTTAGGCATGTAGAGAGGGAGGATTCTGTGTGAGATATTTTCTCGAGAACAATGAGTTGTTATGTGAGTTTTACTATGGCAGCTAACATCCATGGAGTCCCCAACAACATAGATTCCTATCCAACCTTGTGTTGGAGCCTTGGAGGGAAGTGGGAATTCCTAAGGAGCTGTGTGAAGTGAAGGGGGATCCCATTCCTTAGGTTGTTTAGGTTCAGGGGAAGCGAGCTGGTGGAATTGGATAGCCATAAGAAAATTAGTTTGTTTTGGGAGTGTATTGGACTATGAGAGACACACTCTTTTGTGGATTCATAGCCCCAGATCAGGGGTTATTTGTTTCTGATATTTGGAGAAAAAAATCTATGGTTGGGAGGAACGTATGTCCCCTGCATCCAATTTCTCATTTGACATTAAAAGATAAGTGTTTGATATATGTTCTCTATTTTAAGTAAAAAGTTTTATTGTTGTGCATAAACTCTGAGTTTTTAGTAATTTGTATGTTGTTATGAGAATGTTAATTTAGTTGCATTCATGGTTTGAAAGTGTTGTTAGATGCATGAGTGTTTTAAGCATGTTTCACTACATTTAATTATAATTGGTATCAAAGTTTTTTTTATGGGTTAAGTAGTGGGGCTACTATAGGGTAGGGTAACAAATTTTTATCACAATCACTCAAGATATATCCAATTGACTAATTTTTTATATGAAATCATTGAATTGTTAAAAAATTATAGGAGAAATACTAAACATACATAAACTTCTATTATGAAACATGTTACAAGAAAAATATTTTAAAATACATAAAAATGATATTTCCCTCGAAAAAATATATGTTCTAAATTTGTATATACAAATCCATGTGTGATTTCAATTTCACCATAAATGAGTAGTTGTAAGAAACTTAAATATTTCATTTGAATGAGACATATTAATAAGAAAATAAATGATGAATTTTCTATTGCTTATACACTCCAAACCACTAGGTTGGTTTTGACACATATAGGATGACACATTGCACATAGAATATGTCACATACATGAGGAAAATATTATAATACACAAGCAAATGATCATGAAATTCAAATTCGAATCATTCTCAGACAAGACACCCAAGTTCTTGCCTTGTGATTTTCAAATTTGAATAAATTTGTTCTACTCAAAATGCATGCATATTTTATGAAGTTCAAGATGTGTGTGTTTTATGAAACTAAAAATCAGAAGGAATTATTAGTTTTAGCACTACACATTGTTTACATTTTACCTCCATAACACTATAAGCTTGGGATCCTCATATATATGTATATTTCATGGTGCATCTCCTTAGAAATATAAGTTTGTCATCCTCATTTATGTACATTTCATGGTCCACCTCCATACAAGAAATTGATTGAATCACCCTAGCAATGAAACCATGATACCTTAGTAATGAGAACATGGAAACCATAATATTAAGTAAGGACATATATTATTCCTCTACAAGGTTTGCAATGAATTAATTGAAACCCTATTAAACATAGTAAGTACATATAATTAGTGTCTATATAATATAAATGAGACTATGATGATACATCATGTATTTCTAAAGGCATTTTTTTTATACCCAACACCATCATGAGGGACCTTAGACCCATCCTTGATGTGTAAAACCTTGTCATGGTGCACATATGACACTCATAGGTAAAACATTCTATTTATAGCAAATTTGTGGTGGTTTATAACCTTATTCGTGAATCATGAGAATTATAAGCTTCATTTAGTGTATTATACTCCAATTTTAGTATTGGTGACATGCTCAATGCCCTAATATCCATCATTTTTTTTCAAAAATTTGTAATGGCAACAATAGGCAACTATATCCCACCTATAGGACATAGATTCCATTTATAGGACACATGAGGTGATTTAGCGCCTTGTACATGGCCCATTTGCCATATAGAAGCATATTTTAGGCTCTACACCCTCAATTTACAGTATTAAACTTTGTGAAAGGCCATGAGAACCATATTGAGAGAACAAATCCTCACAATGGTGCCCATAAGACACTTTCTTTTCGATATTTGTTTTATAGGGGATATGTGGTCATTTTGGATCCAAATCATTGTCTGTGAGCACTAAAATCTTATTTTAGTCCTTAAAATGCTATTTTTTCTCCTCAGATCATGTCTAGATCCCCAAGTTCTATCTCATGTGTGAAAAACATTGCAATGACAGATATAGGACACATGTAGGACAAAGGTTCATTTTATAGGTGTTGTGTGGTGGTTTTGGGCTATGTGAATGGCCCATTAAACATAAAATATTATTGTATGCCCTAATATACTTGTGTGAATCCTTTCACCATGTCCTAGGATTGAATAAGCATTCACAATGCATAGAATCTCACAAAATTGTGTACATACAATCCCTATAGGCAAAATGTTTCCTTGACAAGGTCTATGTGATGGTTTTGGACCATGTGCATGTTCCAAAGAAATAAATCCTTATTTTTTCCCCTAATGTGTTGATGTTCCTCCCAATACCATGTCTAGGGAATAAAGAACCATCCTTTATGTGAAAGGCCTCACAATCATTCCCATAGGACACATGTGGGTCAAAAATTGACTTTACAATATCTTGTGGTGGTTTTGGAATATATGGATACTCCATGAGCACTAAAAGACCCCCTTAGTCCATAAGATGTTAATGTTACTCCTCCAACCATGTTCAAGGTCCCATGATCTATCCTTACTGTGAAAATATAATGATGGGTTTCATAGGACACATGTAGGACAAATATTAGTTTTAAGTAGTGTTGTGGTTTTGAACCATGTGCATGGTCAATGATCCATAAAATCCTATTTTAGGACCTAAGAGGTTGTTGTTTCTCCTTTAACGATGTCCATGGACCTAAGAACCATCGTTGGTGCATAAAACTTTCTATTGACACTGATACAACACATTCACACAAAATATTCCCTTTATTATGCATTTTACGTGGTTTTGGACCATGTGCATGTTTGTCGAGCCATAAATCCTAGTTTAATCAAACTAAGACATTATTGTTACTTAAATGACTTCCAAACCCTAGAAAATCATCGTTAATGTGTGAAACCTTACAATTGCACCCATACAACCCTTAGAGGCCATACATTCCATTTATAGGGATGTTGTGATGGATTTTGATTGTATGCATGGTAGATGGGCCATAAATTCCTCTTTTAGGCATTAACACATTAGTGTTCCTCCTTGTACCATATCTAGGGACTAGAGAACCATTGTTTGTGTGAAAACCTTGAAATTCCACCCATATAATACATGTAGGACAAAGATTCACTTTAAAATAACTATGTGGTGGTTTTATACCATGTGCATAATCCATGATCCATAACGTACCCCTTTTAGGGAATAAGCAATTGATGTTCCTCCTTGGAAAATGTACATGGCCCCAAGAACCATACATGGAATGAAACACCTTATAATGGTTCCTATTTAACACATGTAGGCCACAAAATAGTAGTATGTGGCATGTGTGATGGTTTTGGACCATGTGTGTAGTCCAAGAGGACATAAAACCTATTATATCTCTTAATGAATTGTTTCTCCTCCTTGGACCATGTACAATACCTCGAGAGAAATATCAGATGCATAAAACCTCACAATTTTTCCTATAAGACACATGTGTGCCAAAGATTTATGTTATAGGGGTTGTGTGGTGTTTTGAGACCATATGCATGGTCCATGAGAACTAAATGTAGCGAATGTGGATTCATGCTACCACACATAGCATGAGGTGGGGATTGAATACCACCCTAATATGAACACACTACTAAAGAGGAGAAAAGATATAATGAAGTCTTCACTTCATTTTAAGGCAAAATCGAGAAACCCTAGGGTAAAAAAATAAAGGATAAAAAAGAGCAAGAGTGCCATAAGATTAATTTGGTTTTAACTCTTGATTGTGTTAACCTATGGCTATAAATTATTAGGGTACTTCACTTAAGTTTAAAATAATTTTTTACCAACAATTTAACAAAGGAAAGTAAACTAACAATCTAGGGTTAATTTATCGAATATTCTCATAAATAGCTAGAAACCTTATTGTTGGAAAATACAAATAGAAGTATGGAAGGAACCCTCCCAAAATTAATTTGTGCAAGTAATGAAACTACTTGGGATGAATAAGAGAGTTGTGATAGGCATCTAATAATGATCCACATCCTATATTATCCTACTCATGTAACTTAAATTTATTGCAAAATAAGACTTGTACTCAATCTCCAATACATACACGCACAAATACACACATAATGAAAATAACACTAGATCTACTACCACAAAGATAAGTCAATGAGAGTATTGAGTAGAGAGACCCAAGTTCCCTCAGGGGGAATGATACCTCCCTTTACCTAGCTATGATGGAACCTTCCCTAAGGTTTTTGTAGAGAAATAATACTCACACTAAACCAACCAGGAAAGAGAAGACATAAATAAAACATAATTAACAATGAAAAACACACACAATACACATATATTTTACCCTAGAAACCCTTCACTCGGAAAACAAAAATTCCTTGAGCATATCCTACTCTCTTGTTGTCTTATTCATTCATAGAATAAAGAGTTACATGACTAACCTTGGACTACAACTAAGACACAATCGCCATCCTACTCTCTTGCTTTACACAAGAAGAGACTTGTAGCCAATTCAACTTACATCTACATGACCATTACACTTCTAAATATTATCTTTTATAGTACTATATCATGCCATATTTATAAGCTTTATAGTATGAAAAAACCTAAATCATGGCACCAAAAAAGGATTACATAGTCATGCAGATGATTGGATGCAATCCTGCACATCTTAGGGTTCTATTACAGTCAACTACCTATTGAACTTTAGTCGTCTATGAACCAGTTGACCACCAATCAACCTTCAATTGGTCTCTAGTCTGTTGCCACTCAACCACCTGTCTTTTGGATATTTGGATGTAATTGATTTTGTTGGATATTTGGTTGTCATTGATGTCAATAGACGTGGTTTTCATTTATGTCAACAAATGTAATGGGTGCATTTGAAGAAGTCTACAAGAATTCCCAGAGATGTGGTCATGAAGCCCGAAGTTGTTTGAGGAATAAGGACATGAACTCTATAGGTAGCCCCAGAGGTGTAGTGATGAAACCCGAAGTTGTTTGAGGAAAAATAGGATGCAGAATAGTGTAAATTTAGGTAACACACTCATATATGGATAGTCCTTGTCATGCCGTCTCCAACAGTAGGTGGTATGCCACGTAGTTCCTCATGGTCGAGAAGTTATGGTCTCTTGAAGGTGGAATCCCAAAAGAATGGTTAAGAAGTCCCTAAATAGTTACAATTCATTAATTAAAGGGTAAAGTGGTTGTAACAAGAAAGCACAAGTTGCCCCTAAATTTAAGGAAATAAGTCACTTGGCAAAGTGTAAATACACCACAAGAAGCCCCTCATTAGCACATTCACTTACACAAGTTTATTGAATATATTATAAGTGAGAAAGTGATTCTTATATAAGGCAACTAAGGAGATCTAAGGTGAATTTAAGAGGGAAGATGAAGTGAATAAGGGAGAAATTCCAAGGGAGGATGAAGTCTTGTGATGATGTGTTCTAAGGTATGTTATTTAAACGTCATGTTACCATTTTTTCTATAACTATTTTTTTAGAATGATTCAGATAGAAAAAATTGGAGTTTGTTGAGAAGAAATGCCAAGCTATCTATGGTAAAAATTTCATATTTGGGGGCATTTTATTTTTGGAGATACACTCTGTGGAAAATAGGGTTTTTGACTAGTCCTGAAACTAGTCTTAAACAAGTGTTCCAGGTAAAACAATCATAACTAATTCATATGGGATAAAAATTATGTGAGACAAATTTCAGTGGATAGATAACAATCTGTAGTATCTTGTGTGCAAGTGTCAGAAGACGATATCAAATATTGAGCGTGTGGAATGTTGTACAAGTTTGATCTCTAGAATAGGATAAACTTCAGGAAGGTTTTCCATTTTCGCTATAACTTCTGTTCTGAGAAGTTTCAGACCTTGAAATTTTGAGGAGATGGAAGAACGATCTCAAAGTATCTTTGGATAAAATTTCAGACCTTAATTCATTACATGTACAGATTTATGTTTGTTGAAAGTTAGGGTTTGTGACTAATCCAAAACTAGTCCCATGAGACTAAGGTAAAGTTTGATGAAGATGTTATTCTCTTGTTGCTGAAGTTGAGAAAGAGCTACAGGTCTATAATTTTGTGTATCAGATATGCTAAAAGATTAGATGTATTATTTAAATGTGTTATTGAGGGTTATGTTTATGATACATGCTTGAGGCATGTCTTGATGATGATGGTACATGATATGGTACATCTTTGTGATGGTATGATACATTGTTATAAATATTTCTTGGCTATCTGGGTATCTAGTTTGGTATATTTCATGGTGATGTTATCACATGCTTGAGACACATCTTATGGTACTTAGTTGAGGCACATCATTTATGATATTTTATGGTACATGGTGTATGACATGATTAAGACATATCATGAGCGATATGGTATATTCTTGATGCATATCTTGGTGATGTTATGGTACATTCTTGGTGATGATAGTACATGTTGAGACACATCTTGGTGATTTTGGTACATGGTTGATGTACATGGTATGGTATAGGTTCTGGTACATGGTATGTTATAGGTTCTGGTACATGGTTGATGTAAATGGTATGGTACAAGTTCTGGTACATCATTGATGTACATGGTTGATGTACATGGTATTTTGATGGTTTTGGCATCTATGTGAGTTGATCTGGTTATAATTGGTTGATGAAAGTGACATTGACAGTGACAGTGGTCGTGACAATGATAGTGACAGGTTGATGTGACAGTGGTAGTCATAGGTTGATGTGACAGTGACAGTGACAGGTTGGACGATGTGATAGCAAGAGTGACAGGTTGGTTGATGTATTAGTGACATTGGTAGTTAAAGGTTGATCAATGGTAATGATAGTGAGTCTACACTTATATTTCAGGGTGGAAGGATAGGGCAAGGAAAGGGGGTTGTAGTCTCCTTTCGGTTGGTTCCAGAGAACAAAGGGAGTTAGATATTCCTTCAGCTTGGTGCCTGTAAATCAGGAGGTTGTAGACTCCTTCCGGTTGGTGCTAGAGAACTCAGGGAGTTGGAGATTCCTTCAAGTTGGAGCCTGTAAATCAAGGGGTCACAACCTCCTTCTAATCGGAGCCAGAGAATTCAGGGAGTTGTAGATTCCTTCATGTTGGTGCTTGTAAATCAGGGGCTTTGTGCCTCCTTCCAGTTGGTGTTGGATAATTGGGAAGTTGGTGCTTCCTATGAATGTATTCTTGATATATATAAGAAATCATGTTGTGGTTTTCTCACAATAAATTTTGGTGTACTATGTATCTGATGTTATATTTTTCAATGGTACTGTTTATGGTTATATGCTCATGATATATTGAATGCAATCATAAATTATATACTCTTGATAAAGTTGAAGTTTATATATTGTGATTGAAAGTGGTAAAAAGTGATCATATTGATTCATCCCCCTCTTAGTATTCCAACAATTGGTATTAGAGTCGGTTCCTTCAAGAAAATTGTTTAACCACTGTAAGGTAGATCATGGAGAGAAACATTTTTTTATAAGAATGGAATACCACAGTTCGATGGTCAGAATGGTCAGAAATATGAAATGTGAAGCTGCAGGATGAAATTATCTTTATAGGCATAGGGATATGATGTTTTGCACTTAGTTGTTACAGGATACACCAGTTCAAAGAAGCCAAGTACTACATCCAAGAAAGAATTGAAAAGGAACAAAAAAATTGCAATGGATTTCATCATGGAACAATTACCTAATTCAGTAAAAGTCAAAGTGGGACAATTTTCATCAGACAAAGAAATTTTGGATAAAGAACGATTAATAATATTAGGACATCAAGACAAACATATTAAGAAGAAGAAGATTATTAAAGAGAACTAACCAGTTCTTTAGACAAACTGGACAAAGAAAGAAATAAGAACAAGTCACTCAAGGAAGAATTTGTCGAGCTAAAGAAGGGGGCTCAAAATCCTAGCTCTAAAGAAGTCTAGCAGATGATTACAAACCTAAATGTCCAAGTAGAATAATCCAGAAGGATTGATGAAGCATGAAAAAGCCAGTTGGAAGAAAAGCAGTGTTTGGAAGCCGAAATATTATCTCAAGGAAACAAAGCATAGAAGAGAGAACATATTTTGACAATCCATATCAAGGAAAGATATGATGACTTAAATAAGCTTGAAGTAGAATTCAGTCAACAAGAAAGAAGACTTGAAAAATAAATTATCTCCTTGAAGACCCAATTTGAAGAAGAAAAGAGAAGGGAAGAAGTCATGAAGATCCAAATGATGAAGAAATAAGAAGATTGTGAGAAGCTTGAAGAAGAAGTTGTCACATTAAGAATTAAAGTTTTCAAGATCAACAAGAACACTAAAGAGAGAGAAAGATCCACATCATTAGTAAAGAAAGATGAAGATAAATGTTACATATTGCTAGAAAGGAAGAATGAATAGAAGTCTAAGAGTTACGTAGAAGTCACCAGAGGCCCTATTAAGAAGGAAGAATGTGAGCCCTCAAAGAGGAGCATTACTGAAATGAAGAGAACTCAAGAAGAAGATTACAGAAGAGACGGATATCAAAGAATATCCTCCACTTTCAGGTATCAAAGAAGCATTAATAATTATGAAGAAAACAACATAAGAGAATATTGTGATCAACCAAGGCATGAATTCAGAAGGACTACATCACAAAGAAGATCATTCACTCCCAAGTATCAAAATTTCTTTTATGGTCATTGTTTCAACTGTACTAACTTTGGACATAAAGTTGTATATTGCAAAGCTTATGGAAGGAATGGTCAAGAAAGAAATGTTTATGTGGCCCCACACAATATTGAATGTTATAAGTGCCACAACTATGGACATATAACACGTGAATGTAGAAGCATGATCAATACTTCCATAAAATAGAACATTGATATCATATATAAGAAGGTTTGGAATGAAAACAAGAACATGTAAAGGAAGAACATATGAATGAAGAACACCTAGAAGTCATACTCCTAGTATTTGCAGTAGTACAAGATCAAGATAAATCTACATGCAAAAATGAAGATGTTAGATACATGAAGGTTTGGAGAAGAAATGAAAAACAAGAGGAACAGGTGAATGAAAACTAGGTCCCAGAGATCATACTCACAATATTTGCAGCAACACAAAATCATGATGAATCTATAAGAAAAGAGAAGGATGTCAGAATTCAAGAAGATGACGAAGAGGAAGATGTCACAATTCAGATGATAGAAGAGGAAGATTACTACGCATCAAAGCGAATATTTGTCTGAGCCATCTGGCTTGGAGATTCATAGTAAATATGAATATTGAAGAGGGGGAGTCTAAGAAACAACTATAAATATCATAGATCTATCTTTCGATCAGTCTGAACTATTTCCGGATTTTGGAAGGGAAGTTTCAGAGTGGTTTTATGAAAGAAGTGCAGAATGTCTTGTGAAAGTTTTATTGTTTGAGGAGAAGCTTTCAGAACACATTCCCATGCAAGTATCAGTTGACAGTTATGAAGCATATCATTGGCACACTTCTTAGTCAGAGGTTCATTATTGTATAGAGGATTCCACGTATGTATTCAGGCAGGGATGTATTCAATACAGATTGTTCCAGACACATGAAGTTTGATTTGCAGATTGAGAAGACAGCTTGAGAAGAATGAATATGCAATGATCAGTTACAACAATGTTCTCTTCATTTCCAGTATGAACACCCATAAGTCATACTCTCAAGATTTGCAGTAGTACAAGATCAGGAAAAATCTGCAGGAAAAAAAGGAAGATGCCATATACAGGAAGATTTGGAGAAGAAAAGAAAAACAATAATAACATGTGAATGAAAACTAGGTCCCAAAGATCATACTCACAAGATTTGAAACAACACAAAATCATGATGAATCTAGAGGGAGAGAGAAGGATGTCAGATTTCAAGAAGATGATGAAGAGGAAGATGTTAGAATTAAGATTATATAAGAAGAATATTACTCCACATCAGAGCGTATACTTTTCTAATCCATCCAACTTGGAGACTCCTAGTAAATATGAATATTGAAGAGGGTGAGTCTAAGCATCATCTCTATAGATCAGGGAACTATCTTTCGAGCAATCTAAAGTGATTTCATATTTTGGAAGGGTCCTTTGAGAGTGGTTTGAAGACATAAGTGAAGAATGTATTGTGACATTTTTATTGTTTGAGAAGCATCTTTTGGAACACATTCCCATGCAGGTATCAACTGATAGTTATGAAGTATATCATTGGCACACTATTGATGGGTCCTAGATCCATTTAATCAACAGAAGGAACCAAATCCACCACCGAGGCCCAATTAGACTCTGTAACATTTAATAGTGAAATGGTTCTCCAGATCTTGCGATCCGACCAATTAATCGATGGGCTTTACGTTTTCTTGCGAAGGCATCTCCTTCAGTTTGGACTTTCTCTTTTTGTGTTTTTATCTTAGGTGGGGCCGATATAAGATGGAAGTTGGTATAAACCAACTTCCCAAAAAAATGGGAAAAGGTTATAAATAATGGAGAAGAGGTTGAGCTTGGGATAACCCGTTGCTCAAGCATGCAAACAACGATCATATACCATAGGCCTAGTACTAATACATTAACCATGTGAGTAATCAAATTTTTGGCTGAGATGATAATTAGCAGAAGAAAGCACACATGTGATAAAATAAAGGCAAGTAAAATAATTCACTTAACTCTAATCATCCATCACACAATAACACAACGATTCATCTTCATCATTAAAGAAAATAATTGTAAAACATTGCATTAGATAACTTATCAATAGATTTAATAACTCTTACTTGTTACAACATACATTCATGAGACGAGATAGGAAATAGTTCTTCTCCACATCCAATCATACACACATTTGATGAAAACACAACTTTGTCTCTAGTCCAGAAGGACTTCTCAATTAAAGGTAGCTCCAAAATAATTCTTAACAAAACCGGAAAATGAGAGTTTCTTGCAGCAACCATCGACCCCTAACTAATCGGTCGATGCTCCTATTTATAAAATATGATTAACTAAAAATAATGATTAAAGTGAAGATAAACAAAACAAAATTCTCCATGTGGCATTCTCTCTTAACAGTTTTTCTAAGAGTCATCTCAAGATATCACTTTAAAATGGTGACTCTTCTCGTACTCTGACCCGTTGATGAACAAATCTTCGCAAGTATGGGCGTATGAGAATTTATGTTGTTCCATTGGGGCCACGTAAATATCTCTCATCTATAATACATGTGCCCAATAATTGACCAGACTGGCACTTAACTGTTGCAGTGTTGCCCGAGCTTTGATCGGGTGTTCCATAACTTGTCGCACCTAACTTGGCTCTCTTGTGTCTGTCACCTTTGTTATTTCTTTGGCTCATGAAGAATATTTCTCGGTGTGTGATTTGATTATGTCGCACAAGTTGACAAGGTCTTCAAGCATGATAAACTCTATAAGTTCAATATCCTTTATAAACTTGTTGATTTAGACCCAGTTTCTCTCGCATCTGGCCCATTTTCTTGCATCTCTCGATGAGGCTCTCGAGCCATCCTTGCACAATACTTGGAGGTATATTTCTTGCAATCGAAATTAAAATCGTTTAGAGACTGTGTATATAACAACACTTGGTAAAAATAAACGTATAAAGTGAAAACGTATAAAATCCAGACTGCTCCATACCTATAAAGCTTGACAAACCTGGTTGTTTGATACTTACGCGATATCTGCAATCTTTCGAATTGCTTTCACCGCTCCTCTTATCACCGTCATTTTTATCTAGTTAGGGTGAGTTACATCCACATGCCACAACATGAAATATCAGGTATGAAAAAATATGAGAGTCAAAGTCACGCCAGTGGCCGGTTGGCCCTTGGAGTCGGGAAAGGATGTCAGAGCTAAACATGTGCTAAAAGTACGAGTATGTTCCAAAAGGGTCGGATATTGTCATAAGGTAAGTCATTAGGCGCCCTAGGTCAAGGCAAGTTGTTTAAACAGGAGTCACATCAACAAGTGCATCAACCATCATCAGCTCATCATGAAGGTTGGGGGATAGAAAAATCAAGGTGATCGTACTACAAACTTTCTGTAATTCCTATCGACTGTATCTCACACGCCTCAGAACATGCTCATCGTGCGTATGTTCCACATAAAATATTCAGTTTTCTTTAAACATCCAGTCGCCATGGATCCAATGTTCCCTAGCACATTTCCACCCACTTCCAGCTCTGTTATAAATCGTAAATGTTCTGCATGTGCTCTACTCACCAGCCGAGCTTATGCACTGTTGGTAATTCATCTCGCGAGCCTAGTCTGATCAATTTATTTTTATTTTTTTCTTTGTTCCCTCGTCAAGTTCCTGACGCATAAGACAGATACGTTGTTGCACCATGGGAACCCCTCAAAATATAATATGGGGCATGCAAGGTAGTCAAAGCACTAGGCTTGAGACCCAAAATTCCTAGGATTCGTTCTTACTCGTAGCGGGCATTCCCGAGGCTTCAAAGGGAGGTTTCTACCTGTACGCGGAAACGATGGCATCACACCATGTGTGGGCCAAAGTAAAATAAGTTGTTCTGGAAGGAAGGACGTCGGAAGGCATGCCTCCACAATAGAATATAACTCAGAAAAGGGGAAGGCCAAGGAAGAATAAGGAGGTTTGGGAAAACAAAATACTAAGTGAGTCGTGCGCAAGATAGGCCTCCGAGGAATTATTGATACGTGTTATTTGGATAGATCCTATCGAAACCACAAGTTGGGGAAGCAGGAGCAGAACAAGGAGGAAAGATACCATGGGTTCTAACGTTTGAGAGTCGACTCAACAGCTGGAGTAGGCACAACTCACCATTGCCGAACAATACCAGTAAAATAGAGAAGTAAGATGACAATTGGCGAAAAAGACCCTCGAGGTGTCAGCATCACAAGGTCATGAAGGGAACATGACATGGCTCAAGAGACAGCTCTAGGAAGCACAAGATACAATAGTGCAACTATGCAAAGCACAAAGGGTGTCGAAAGAACTGAAAATGAAAACATCTCAGGGAACGCGAAGTAGCCGGTGAGAAAATACGCGTAGAGATTTTCAGCGCACAGAAGAGGCATGATTAACGAACCCTATTTTGTATTCTCAGACGTGGCACAAAGCTTGATAGTCTTTTGTAAATTTTCCTATTCTTAATGTAAACTGGGTTGGTTGGCTGAAAGGTGTAGACAATGTCTTTTGTATGTAATCTGAGCTCGATGGAAATCTAATACAAAGTCTTGATATTTTGACAAAATGATTCTGTTTGTGGTGGTTGGATTTTTTGTTTCTTTTCTTTGCGTATGTATCCCTTCTATTCTTTGTCCATATTTTCTTGCAAGTTAGCCCCAAACTCATGCTCAGTGGTGCTTCGAGTTACTTTGTATTTTTTCATTGATACCCTTCTGGGAAAAACCTCTGACGCCGATTGATTTCATCGTATGATGCTGACATGGTACTGAAGACCAGTGACTTAGCTCATAGGTATTGGTTATAATTGAGACTTTATTCAAGTTATGTTCTCTAAACTAAACCTAGGATTGTCGAAGCCGAAGAGGTATCAGGGATCGACGTTCAGGGAAAAACTTATTATGTTTTCTACAGATTTACTTTCTCAAAAACTCACTTATGCTGAAATGCTTCGGGGATCAGCTATCGGTGATATCCTTGTGTAATTATTTCTGCGAAAGAAATCTTCCTTTTGTCGACGCCAATGAATATCGGTGCTTGGTGATTGCGGTTTTCTCGAGTGATTTTATTTCATCTTTAATTCTTCCCGATGCCGAATCTTTGAGTGCGTCGGGGAAATGTTTTGGTTGTCGAATCTTTAATTAAATGTTAGTCTTTTAATTTATGGGTTTTCACATGTTCAACCAAAATTTGAGAGACTTAAATGAGAATAAAAAAATGATAGGCAAAGGCAAGATTTTTCACAATGAAGTCGAATTAGACAGCGTAAAATATCAAGTGGTACCCAAAAAGTAAAATTTTACATAGAACTTTTAGGGTGTGTTGAGTGCTAAAAAAATGGTGACTTATTGGGCGAAATAAGAATCTTTGTTCCTCCTTCAGGCTCGGCTGATGTGAAAGCAAGTGGAGAACTTAACTTGTTTTAAATCAGAGCCTCTTTTACCCTTGCATTTGAAATTCTCTAGTTGATGCTTTCGGGTCTGCCTGTGGGGTTTTTAACCTTTATTCCTCCTTTGTTTCCCGTAATCCTGACTCATGCCCTCTTTGACAAAAATCTAGTAAATCATTCATTGGCATGGAGCCTTTAGTGTAGAATGCCTGCAGAAACCCCAATAGATCTAGAATTCTAGTTAAATTGAACACATGCAATTTGTTGATATTCAAGAGATGAGAGAAAGTTTTTGCTCCATAAATCAGAGAATTATATTAATAAAAAATGAATATACATGAGAAACCATCCTAAAAAAGAAGAGAGGAGGTGAATATATAGAATTTCCAACATAGAAATTATAGTAAAAAAAAGCTAGAAATAGCTAAAATAGGTGTCATAAGTTAAGGGAGACCACATAGTTCGACCTAGAACATTAAAGATACATGTCACACGTTCATTAATGTCCACAAGAGTCAAGTGATGTGCATTATCTCACTTAAGCTCACTTAACTGACAAGAGAAGCAGTTCCAACTCACTTAACTGACCCGAAATAGTAGTTACTAATAATAGTAACGGCAAAAATCATTAATTAAGGAATAAATATCTCACTTAAAGAGGAGGTGCACATTCCCAAATAATAGATGAGTTTTTTCATGGGGTATTTGGAATAAATCATGAATAAATCAAGAATAAATCAAGAAAATCAAGAACCGGGAGTTGAGTCTTGATCTAAAATTAGCAGTTTTCCCTAAAATCTAGGGATGAGGCGCCCTTCTTCTCTATGTGGCCAAATTAGGTGAAATAAAGTGTAAATGAATG
>ML832387.1:0-30267 GCA_009831015.1 Picea engelmannii | reverse complement strand
TAAATCAAGAATAAATCAAGAAAATCAAGAACCGGGAGTTGAGTCTTGATCTAAAATTAGCAGTTTTCCCTAAAATCTAGGGATGAGGCGCCCTTCTTCTCTATGTGGCCAAATTAGGTGAAATAAAGTGTAAATGAATGTATCAACCAAGATATAGGAGTCTCATCTAGGTATAAACTAATGTAAGTTAGGGTTATGCTCCAACACCCCCCCTTAAGCCTAACTGTAATGACAAAAAAATTGAGTTCTGACAACTTGGCCATTTTAGGTACTCATTACATAAAATAAGTCCTCATGAAAAGAGGAAAGAGGGAAAACCTTGTGGGAACCCCGCCCCCCCCAAAAAAAGAGGAAAAAAAATGTTGAGTGGCCAAATGTGACCTACTCAGTTGTCTCCACCACTCCAAGCATAGCTCTCAGTTCTGAAAATTTATTTTTAGTGAAGGACTTGGTGAAGATGTATGAAACCTGTTGCTCTGTGGGGAAGTAATATAGTGAAATGAATCTATCAAGGATTAACTCACAGATATAATGCGTGTGATGAACTTCCCATCTGCGAGAAGCAACAATGGCCAAAACTAGTCGAATGGAGTCCATTTTTGCAACATGTGCAAATGTCTCTGTGTAGTCTATGCCATGTACCTGTGAGTATCCTTTTGCGAAAAATTGAGCTTTGTACTTTCTGATCTCATCATCTGCATAAATCTTTGTTCGATATATCCATCGACATCGAACAAGCTTTCTTCCTTTCGGAAGTGGAACCAAGTCCCATGTGTTGTTGTCCATAAGAGCAGAGTACTCTCCATCCATGGCAGCCTCCCAAAGTGGGTTTCCAGCAGCCTCAGAGTGTGACTTTGGATCTGAACCAAGTGACATATATCAATGTATGGGAAGCAAAGGTTCTGTGGCATCCAGGGCTTGAGGAGCCCCAAAACACTGTGATCTAGTCCTTCTTGTATCCGCAGGATCATCGACTAGTTCACCCGCATCTTGTAGGGTTTTCTTTGCCCAAGTTGGAAACTGAGTTGGAGCAGCCATGACCTGCTCCTCATCCTCTATATCAGACCCAAAAGTCTTCTCTAATGGATTCTCTAAATTGCTCGAAGAATTTTCCGACTCCTCCTCATCAGTGACAACAAGCGGTTCCTCGGCAGGGTCTTCTGAAAAATCACTTAGTGATTCTTCTTCAAAATTCACACTTCGAGCTAAAATGAAATTTTCAGTGTGAGAGTCCAACAATATATATCCTTTGACACCTTCAGGATATCCAAAAAATATGAATTCAACACTTTGAGGCTCCAAATCCTTCCTCTTATCTGTCGGAATGTGAGCCCATGCTCATGAACCAAAAATACGAAAGTGCGTCACTTTCGGTTTCTTACTGGTCCAACATTCAAAAGGAGTGTTGCCTTTGAGTGATTTGTGAGGAAATCGGTTCTAAATGTATGCTGAAAAATTAATAGCTTCATCCCATACCTTGGGAGCTAATGATTTCGACTGTAGCATACAATTGGCCATCTCTTTTAAGGACCGGTTTTTCCTCTCTGCAACACCGTTCTGCTGTGGTGTATATGGCATTGTGTGTTGTACTTGTATACCTGCATCAATACAAAGTTGTTGCACATATTTTTTGACATACTCCCCCCCATTATCAGTACAGAGTATCGTAATATTACACCCAGACTCATTCTCAGCAAGTGCTTTAAATTCTATAAGGCATTCAAATACTTCGATTTTAATTTAAAAAAAAACACCCAAGTAAAGAAAGAGAAATCATCTATGAAGGTGAGTACATATCGAGCCTTACTGATTGAAGGCTGAGGGAATGGGCCCGTGATGTCACTGTGAATCATCCCAAGAGGTGAAGAAGCTCTCTATTCCTTCCCTTTGTCAAAATTTTTCTCTGGATGCTTGCCAAGATGCATCATTGACATACACCGCTTGTGAATTTAATAGCTGGCAATCCTTCTACCATGTTTTCCTTGTTGAGTTGATGCAAGTACTTATAGTTTAGATGGACAAATATTTCATGCCATAACCTGTGGATATAATTAGATTTTGACAGAAATACAGTGCTAATAGATTTAGGAACAAAGTGAGAGAAGAAATACAAACGAGAACCGTGATCTGCAATTCCATGTGCAAGTTGTGAGCCTATGGAAATATTGGTAATCACTACGGAGTTCGGAGTGAAATCCACCTTCCTTCCAGAGCCGAAATGAGTGATATGATATATCGAGAGAATATTTTCGGACAAAGAGGGAACATGAAGCACATTTTTGAAGCATACCCCTTCAATATCAACAATTCCTTCTCCGCACACCTTTGCGGGTGTGGAATCTCCCAAGTAAATTGTGGATCTGGTGCTTTCTTCGATGGAGGAAAATTCATCTTTTGATGCAGCCATATGGTTCAATGCACCTGAATCAAGGATCCAATATGATGGAGTGGATGTGACATCCATTAAAGTATGACCATCTCGTGCTCTCCCTCCCGTTCTGTTATCATCTTTCTTCTTTGCATTTTCGGGCACCGTGAGATTGTGTTGCTGCAATTGCTTAGCCATCTCATCGATAGTCTTCCTCATGCAATTTTCTTCGGGATGAAAACCTTTGGAATAGTAGCTGCAAAGTGTTCTTTCCTTCTTCTTCTTACCCTTAGGCTCAGAAGAGTTATATGAAGATTGTGCGGATCTCTCCTTCTTCGATTCAGGAAATTTACCTGTTCCTTTTTTCTTGTCTTTTCCACTGCTCTTTGGAGAATTAGTAGCCGCAAGTGCTTGGTTCTTGGAATGATTGATGGAACCCATTTAGACTAAATTAGCTTGCTCTTGAGTCAATGTTGCAATGAAAACATTCAATGGAAGCATTTTCCATTTTTCCTGAGTCAATTGAGATGCTTGAAAATACGACACAAATACGGAATATTCAGGGCCTAATTTCGAGAGAATTGAAAGGATGAGTTGTTCTTACTCTTTTGTGACTCCACATGAATTAAGTTCAACAAGGAGGGATTTGAACTTGGTGAAGAATTCTTGCAGGTTTCTGAAATGAATTGGACTTAGGGATATGAGTTCATTCTCCAGTTGATGCACTCTCATTGCATCCTGCTTGCCGAATAGTCCTTCCAATGTGGTCCAGACCACATCGGGAGTAGTGGCTCTACTGGCATGAAAGAGGAGATATTTGGAAATTGATAGGAATATCATCCCAATTTCTTCATCTAATTTATTGAAATACTTTATCTTTTCCACTGCAGCAATCGGTTCTTTCTCCGTTCCCATTGTTACCCTGTAAAGCCCTTTGCTTCGGAGGAGCAGAGAGATCTATGTCTTCCATTCGAAGTAATTGAAAAAATTTAGAATGAGTTTTGTGGGCTGAGAGACATGATCCATTGTTTCTTGCTGTGCCTCCTGATGATCTATACTTGCAAATAAAACCGTGTACAATCCACTAGATTCAATCTAGCTCTGATACCATGTAGAATTCCTGCAGAAACCCCGATAGATCTAGAATACTAGTTAAATTGAACACATGCAATTTGCTGATATTCAAGAGATGAGAGAAACTTTTTGATCCATAAATCAGAGAATTATATTAATAAAAAATTAATATACATGAGAAACCATCCTCAAAAAGAAGAGAGCGGGTGAATATATAGAATTTCCAACATAGAAATTCTAGTAAAAAAAGATAGAAATCGCTAAAATAGGTGTCATAAGCTAAGGGAGACCACATAGTTCAACCTAGACCACTAAAGATACATGTCACACACTCATTGATGTCCACAAGAGTCAAGTGATGCGCATTAGATCACTTAAGCTCACTTAACTGACAAGAGAAGCAGTTCCAACTCACTTAATTGACTCGAAATAGTAGTTACTAATAATAGTAACGACAAAAATCATTAATTAAGGAATAAATCTCTCACTCAAAGAGGAGGTGCGTATTCCCAAATAATAGATGAGTTTTTGCATGGGGGAGTTGGAATAAATCATGAATAAATCAAGAAAATCAAGAACAAATCGAGAAAATCAAGAACTGGGAGTTGAGTCTTGATCTAAAATTAGTAGTTTTCCCTAAAATATAGGGATGAGGCGCCCTTCTTCTCTATGTGGCCAAATTAGGTGAAATAAAGTGTAAATGAATGTATTAACCGAGATCTAGGAGACTAAACTAGGTATAAACTAATGTAAGTTAGGGTTATGCTCCAACATTTGGTTACCTTTACTCACTTGCTACGGTGTTGCTCCATTGCCAGCGAGCATCCATTGCCTCGGTAGAATTATCTGCATACCCTCTCCTATTGTTCACTCATTTTGATAAAGTCAAATTTATTTCGGCAGAATGCCCTGAGTGAGTGGGAGAGGATGACATCTGTTTATTTTGCGAAGTGAGATGGTTAAGGTGAAACTTAATAGCTTTGTCTCTGAGGTGCATGTAGTCCTTTCCAGCTTTCCTTGTTTCCCTTAAGGTCTTACCAACCCACTAAGAAGACACTTCAGAAATTTCTCCAAAGTTGTTCATCTATGCAGGTTAGATAGAGATCCCATCGAAGCAATTGCAAGGTTCCCAACGCCTCTTGTGTTTGTATGTGAGCGGCGAGTGAGGAAGAGATTTCGCTATGTCGCATGAATTGAGGCCAACCATTGTCTTTCTAAACACAATATTCAAAAGCACAGAAGTCCAAATAGAAAAAGAAAACAACAAAAATGTATTTCAAAATTGACCTAGCTAAAACCAAAATCATGAAAACATGCATACAAAACATGCATTTTTTATTCATTTTTTTAATGGAAACATTGTTTTAGGGCTTGGCCATTTACTGAGAGGGCATCAAGTTCCCCCCTCACATTATGTAACCGATAAGTGCCTTCCCCAATATTCTCTGCTACCTGAAAAGGTCTGAGCCATAGAGTCTGAAACTTAGAATGTTTGCCTTTAGGCTCGTTTCCTCTATCCCATTTTAGGACCAAGTCTCCTACTTCCAAATTCTTATCTTTAGCCTTATGCTTCTCAAAACATATTTGATCTACTGGTGGGCTATGAATTTTGATTTATATTTTTCCGTATCTTCTTCCAACATGAGTAGAGTGTCAATTCTTTGTTGTATGACTGATGAAGGCTATCCTCCAGAATCTTGGGCCAGTTGAAGAGATGGAAGATAAAGCGCGTTCGGGTGTAACACCCTGTTTCCCCCAAATTTGTAATTAATCCTAATACAAGAATTACCATGCTAAAGCATGATGAAAATGTGAATGTATGATGTGAATGGACCTTATGAATAAGGTCGATACATGTAAATAACATTATGAATTTATTGCAGGACTGTTGATGAGGGGAAGTGCAGAAAAGAGACCACGATGGTAGTGGAAGGCACCTGAAAAGGTGGCGTTAACTTCCACCGAGAATTAAATACCGTATTTGGACTCCACTAGCCCGGAGAACCAAAAGCGGCTCACTGGCCCTGAAAATTAATGGCTCGCAGATTGGTAGGCGGATGGCTTGATGAGGGATGGGATGGTGAACCGCCCATCCGTAGAGCCGTCGGGCCTGATCAGTGCGAGGGAAATCGCGCCACACACAACTTCGCGAGAGGATAAGGCGTATGGCAGAGGTGATTGAAAGGGTAGATGTGAGGGGAACTATGGCATTACGCAGAGTGAGTGATAGCAGAGAGGAATGATTGCAACCTTCGCTCCTGGTCACTGGCAGACAGAGAGACGCAGTCTCAGAGCATCGTGGTCTCAGCTCGGGGGTGGCTAGTGGTAAATCCGTTTGGAGTCACTATGCCTACGGTTGGGTGGAAACGAGCACCCCTCTCAGTATTCACGCCCTCTTCTGGTGTTATATATGATAAGTGTTTCATATGTATTTCTTCTTGAAATTCATAGACCGGTATATGTATATATATGCTCATAGAACTGTGAAATTGTGAATGATTTTAGTGTTAGAATGTCGATGTCGTGTTTGATGAGAATGAATAGATATATGCTTATAATAGAAGAAACCATGCCTGATTTATGTTGATAAATGGATTTGATTATGCATGAGCTGAACCGAGTCAGGCTTCCAGTCCATCCTCGGGAGTTGGTTTCCCTTAGTCTATTTCCAGGAATGCCCTGGATTAGATCTCTTCACAGAGATTTCCTTCTTAGAAAGGATCACCAAGAACCCAAAAAATAACATGACTTGAACACGCAAGTCTTAATAACCCTGTACGAAGAGGAATGAACCTCTTAAGGTTCCGAGGTACCAGTGTAGGGATATGTGACAAGTCGACGACTGAGATTTCGTCGGGTGACCCATAGCCATTCACGATCGTTAGATTGACGAAAGCAACGAGGGAATTACATATCTTGCCCCTTTTTCCCTCCATCCTCGTGAGCAATGAGGAAATCGGGATCGTAGATCCCAAGACCCAGGAGAACATTTAGACCATGGATCTCTCCACATCCACGAAGTAGTGGAAGAGTGCGCGTGGTGGGATAGATCAGAATCCATCATATCTTGAACAGATACCCGTCAACCATTAGATAGGGTTAAGATGCCCGGAGCTTAGTCTTTGGAGTGTGCGCAGAAGAACAGATCTGTGTTGTCAGATCTGGGAAGTTTACCCGACAACCGTCATATTTGTTAGGAGTTACACCGGGGTTAAGCCCTAGGGAACAGAGGAGAGTCCCTAAAAAGTCATCGGGATATTGAAGCTATCGGGAATTCTGTAAGTGAATAAATCTTGCCGCTTGGAATCGCGATATCCCGGCAAGATCAGAGTCGTCCATCAGTGAGACACGTGTCAAGGGATTCCGAGGAGTCGGAAATCGGGGAATCGGAATTTCTAAGGTCGAAGGAAATGGGACATCAAAAGTCTCGAAATCCCGACAAGGATCTGGACTGTCCATTGGCAGAGGAAACGTGGCGAAGATCAAGCGCCATCAACGTTTGGCGCATCGGGAAATCGGCATTTCCAGGGACAAGAGAACGGGGAAGTCCCAGGTGAAAACCCCGACAAAACTCGAGACATCCGTTCAGAGGGACATGTGTCAGAAATCTGGAGAGAGTCAGGATATTGGCCATCGGAATATCGGAGGTCCTGAGGTCGGGGGAATCAGGATGCTATAAGTCGCGAACCCCGAGAGCTCATCTTGACCATCCATCCATTTAGGACACGTGTCAGAGAGATGGAGCCATCGGGATATCGGCATTCGGGAAATCAGGATTTTTGAGGGCGAAAGAACCGGGACATCGAAAGTCTCGAAATCCCAGAGGAATCGAGACCGTCCGCAGAGATCAGAGCCATTGAGGAAGGCCCGACAAGGAAGCCGTCTATCGGCGTTTGGGTCATCGGGAAATTGGGGATCCCGGTGAAAAGAGGTTTGTGCACTTTGAAAACGTGAAATGCGATACCTCGATCAGTGGGGGACAATTGGCAGCGTATCCGGGGCAGTGGAAGCCCCCTTGAGTGGGAACCAGCTGTCGGCACCGCAGATAAGGAGATCAGGAGCCGTTGATCTCAGTGAATGCTCACTGCCGTTGATTTTGGTTACAGAGGAAGGGCTTCCTGGTGATGTCAAATCAGGAATCTATGCATCGGGAAATCAGGTATTCCGTTGACAATAGGTTTGGTGCATTTCAACATGCGAAACCCCAAACTCCGATAAGAGATAAGACCGTGGTCACAGGTTAATGGTCATATGGTGCGAGGCCCATCGTCAGGAGGGAAAATGCTAAAAGGGCGCGTCGGGAATCGGGGAATCGCGGATCCAAGGTGCATATGCACTTCGATATTAGAAAGCCCGAAACCCCAATGAAAGGAAAAGCCATAAGGCTGAGGTCTTGGGTACACGGTTGTGTGGACTAGGAGCCTAGCCAGGGAGGGGCTAAGGCCAAAAAGGAGTTCATCGGCCATCAGGAATTACAGAGTACAAGAACCTTTGACTACGGGAAAGACGAAACCCCGATAACCTGAAATTAGGATCAGGGAAGACTACGGTGTAGGTGAAGGTAGTAATATAGGTGAATGAAAGACCCATGGACTGGGTTTGGCATTTTACGGCTACAAGATTCGGGGATTCTCATTGTTGAGAACTAAATCCAAAATTTTGATTTGGTTAGTGGGTATGTTACATCGGGAGAATGTATTCCTGCCCGTATACTTGAAAGTATGGGGAATTTACTATAGCTTCCTTGGGTGTGACTCTATCTTCCCATAAAGCATTGTGGAGTAGATTATGCCAATTCCTCTAGTTATCTACAACCGTCTTATTCAATATTCTCACTAGGTTCTTATTAGTTGATTCTGCCACTTTGTTTCACTGTGGATAATAATTTGCAGAGTACCTAATTATGATTCCTTTGTCTAGATAAAACTCTGTCAATAGGATGGAATAAAAGTAAGCTGCATTATCAAAAAACAGGACAAACGAGACACAAAAACTTGTGATTAGTTGTTGTTCTATGAATTGGATTACCACCTTCTCATTTACATGAGTTAGTAGGATGGCCTCTACCCATTTCGTGAAATAATCGATGGCAATAAGTATGTACTTATGTTTTTTTGAAGAACTTGGTGTAATTTCTCCTATGATATCCAACCCCCATTGCTCGAACGACCTGGAAACGGTCACTGATTGGAGTGGGACTGTTGCTCTCTTCTCTCTCCCATCGCTTACTTGGCAAGTTCTACATTTCCTAGCGTATGTGTGAGCATCCTTGAACAAAGTGGGCCAATAATAACCATCTCTCAGTATCTTATGAGCGGTGGTGTTTCCTGCAAAATGTCCACCGATAGGACCATCATGGATCTCCTTAAGAACTTTGTCTACATATTCACATTTGAAACATACTAAAACTACCCCATCATAATTAATCCGAAAGAGTACCAAATTTATGAGGCGATATTGTGCAGATTTCAACCTGAGAGATCTACTTTCCCATGGGTTGAGGTTTTCTGGGAAAGTCCCATGGTGCACGAGATAAGTCAAATTCTCATACCAAGACTCTTTCCCTAGGGAAATGTATGAAGCTTCACCACACCATAATGTCATTTCATTCTCCCATCCAAAGTCTTCATTTACTTGGTCCTAGGACTTAGCTGTCAGTTTTCATAATCCTTTTCCTTTAAATAGTTTAGAAGGTTTTATTTCTAAACAAAATTCTTGGACTACTTCCATCCAGTTCCCTCTTCTTTCCCCCATCTCTTGTTGAGTGAATAGGGATCGTACTGCGGGGTGAGGCATGATTACTTTGGTATGGTTCTTGAGGATGTAAGATTTGAAATGTTTGACTGCTTTATAAACTGCATAAGCATATTTATCTATAGAAGGATAATTTAGTTCAGCTCCTTGGAGATTATTTCTCATGAACGACACCGAAGCCTCGTTGTTGTCATCATCCTTCTGAGTCAATACTATAGCTATCGATTGGTCGGAGGTGAAAGTATAGAGGAAGAAATATCTATTAAAATATGGACTTCATAACACAGGGGCTTGGGATATATCAGTTTCAATATTGCTGAAAGCATCCTTTCGTTCATCGTCCCACTTAAATTCAACATATTTGTGGATCATTTTTTGTAATGGTCTGACAGTCTCGGCAAAATCAGGTGTGAATTTTCTTACAAAATTGATTTTACCGAACAAGGATTGCATTGTCTTTTTGTTGTGAGGTAACACGATTTGAGTTATAGCTTTGACTCGCTCAGGGTCTATGCGAATGATAGCTTGGGATATAATATGACCTAATAACTTTCCTTCCTCCACACCAAATATAGTTTTCTTAGGGTTTAAAGATATACCGTATTTTCTACACCTTTCGAAAATCTAGGTTATGTGTTGGATGTGTTCCTCTCTGTTCTTTGAATACATAGTTGCATCGTCCAGATACACTACCACACACTTGTTGATCAATCATTGAAATGCTACGTCCATTTCCATTTGGAAGGTCGTTCCTGCATTGATTAGACCGAAGGGCATGCATTTTTAAGCGAAGGTTCCCCACTTGGTATAGAAGGTAGTTTTCAAAGGGTCTTCCTCTGAAACCATAACTTGGTTGTAACCTGAGAAACCATCCAGTAGAGAGAAAATATCAGATTCGAACAAGATTTGCAAGAGTTTATCCATCGGTGGGACTGGGTAGTTTTTCTTTTCTGAAGGTCTGTTAAGGTTCCTAAAATCTATGCATAAGCGGATTTCTCCCAACTTTTTCCTCACAAGAACCAAAATTTGCTACCCATGTAGAATGTCTAACCTGGAAGATAATTTTTTCATCTAAAAGTTTCTTCAACTCCTAATACATGAGAGGTTCTAGGGATGGGTGATACTTTCAGAGCTTTTTTTGGAAGGGTTTCACTTAAGGTTTTAACATGATAATGTGTTGAATGATGCGGGTATCATAAGTTTTCAGATCTCGATAGGACCATGCAAAGACATATTGATATTGTCTGAACAGTTTGAGATAAGCTTTCCTTTCCTCTTTAGATATAGTCTTGCCAAGATTTATATTCTTTGGGTTTTTCGGGGTTTCAAGATTTAAAGTTTCATGCATGGGACAGGAAATACCGGTCTTCGCGTTTTTGTGCCCCTTAAATCATCCTTTCAGGTCAAAAATATTTTATAAATTAGTTATCCCCTTCGGGATTGTGTGAGACTTCGATTTGTCAGTAGGTTGACCTGTTTGAGGATCAGTTTCTATTGATTGTTCCTGGAATAATTCATCGTCAATATCTAAGCCTTTGAAATTATCTTGGTTAGTCAGAAAGTTTATGATTTGTTCATCTCCTTCAAAGACTGAGAAGCTTCATAATCTTCTAGAGGTGAAAGCCTTGAAGCAATTGTGGCCAAGGAATCAACAAGGATATTCTTTATTCTGGGGATCAATGTAATATTGAAAGCTTCAAAATTCTTTATTAACCTATGCACTTCCTGTTGATAATTCTTTAGGTGCAGGGAGTTGCAATGTATATTATTCTTTACTTGTCTAACGATAATTTCAGAATCCTAGAAAACCTTCAATTCTTTGACGTTTAAGTCTATGGATTTCTTTAACCACTGTACTAGCGCTTCATACTTGGCAGTGTTGTTTGTGCATTCAAACTCAATTATATAGGATAGGAAATGGCACTTACCATTTGGATCAATGAGGATGCACCCTACCCAATACCCTTCCTGTGATTTAGATTCATCAAAGTATATGGTCCAAATTTGTGAGCGAAATTTATCCATTTCCCCTTTCTTATCACTTTCTTGTTCTCTTATTTTTTGTTTTGTGGTTTCTAGCACAAGTTCTTGATAGAAGAGGGTTTCCTCTGTCGATATCAACGATTTCTCTTGAAACACCATTTCAGAATTTTGAGTGAGAGGGATATCAGATGAGAGAGGGGAGAATTTGTTGAAGTAGGAATCACAAGAATAATTGCCTATTACAGGGAAGTTTGTCGATGAGGGTTCATTTAGGGTTTCTAGATCAGTGACCGTATGTTTCAGATATCTTTCCCTATCAATTCTGATCATATTTGTGTACCCCTTTAATGGTAGCCAAAGGTGTTCCCAATCTATACTAAAGTATCCGTTTAATTTCTCAGACCAATCTCGGCTTAACAATAATCCATAGGTTTTTGGTATGTCTACTATAATGATGTCAATCACTTGCACAAACTTAGGACGCATGGCTATTTTGATCATTACATCTTTGAGTTCTCCTATGACCTTCACCTGGGTTCTATTTAGTTTTATTACATGTTTATCACTCTTGAGAGGAACTGCATTTAGTTTTTTACAGATAGACCAAACAATTGTGGAGGTTCTTGTTGAAGAATTCAAATGTTAAAAGGAAATGCGGGACAAAAGTTCTTCCCTTCTTATCTTCAGAACAATCTTTCATAGTTGGTTTATTCCCTAAGTCTCTGGGGATTAGATTTCTTCCTGAGTCAGTGCTCGTCGTAGGATTTTCTACTGATTCCAAAGCCTGTAACATGAAGTCCTTTTGCCGAGGGATCCTACAAATGTCCATGACTAATATATTAGCCTTTAACTTCTTCAAATATTCAACTACGTTGTAATCAATTTTGGGTGATTCTCGGGTATGGATGCTTATAGGGTTCTTATGGGGAGAAAAAAGGTGCTTTCAGGTGATAGAGGGTTGTCTTTACCCCCAAATTTTGGGTAATAGTGAGATCTTTCGAGACGGGCAGACCCTTATTGCATGTTTGCACAACCGAGACCTCTGCGGGTGGTTCTTGAGACTCAAATAAGTAGTCGGAAGGCATGATTAGGTCAGGATCCCATATCAGCATGGTTGTATCTTCTAGTGGATCAATATCTTCCTGATCAACAACATTCATAACTGAACCGCTTGGTTTTTCGGTCAGGGAGACCTGATCTAGAAACCAGTTGGCCATTAAATTTATGGCATGCACCCATTGAGGGTGTCGAACATTGGTCTTCTTATTTTTTTGTCTTCGAGGAAGTATTAGAGATAAATACAACACATTGATCTGTCGGGCGTATGCTCTTGTGATTATTCTGAATTGATTTAATTCCTCGTGAGGAAGAGCGTAAGGTATGTCAGGGAACAAGTGTTCTTCCTTGGGATGGGATGAGTTACTTGTTTCAGGAGTACTTAGTGTGTGCGGGTTGTCTTGGTAATGACTAGCCATGCATGTGGGATACTTTGAATCTACAGGTTGTCTGAAATATTATGTGAAATATGTATTGATCCATTGATTGTTCAGGCCCTCCTTCTAGCATGAATTATTTTGATGGGTCCTAGATCCCTTTAACCAACAGTAGGAACCAAACCCGCCACTGAGGCCCAATTATACTCTGCAACATTTAATAGTGGAATGGTTCTCATGATCTTGTGATCTGGCCAATTAATCGATGGGATTTACGTTTTCTTGCGAAGGCGTCTCCTTCAGTTTGGACTTTCTCTTTTTGTTTTTTTCTCTTAGGTGGGACCGATATAAGATGGAAGCTGGTATAAACCAACTTGGAAACAAAACGGGGAAAGGTTCTAAGTACTGGAGAAGAGGTTGATCTTGGGATAACCCATTGCTCAAGCATGCAGACAACCATCATCTACCATAGGCCTGGTACTAATATGTTAACCATGTGAGTAATCCGATTTCTGGTTGAGATACTAATTAGAAGAAGAAAACACGCATGTGATAAAATAATGGCAAGTAAAATAATTCACTTAACTCTAATCATCCATCACACAATAACACAACGATTCATCTTCATCATTAAAGAAAAGAACTGTAAAACATTGCATCATATAACTTATCAATAGATTTAATAGATCTTACTTGTTACAACATACATTCATGAGACGAGATAGGAAATAGTTCTTTTCCACATCCAATCATACATGCATTTTATGAAAACACAACTTTGTCTCTGGTCTAGAAGGACTTCTCAATTAAAGGTAGCTCCAAATAATTCTTAACAAAACCAGAAAATGAGAGTTTCTTGCAGCAACCATTGACGCCTAACTAATTGGTCTTTGCTCCTATTTATAACATAATATTAACTAAAAATAATGGTTAAAGTGCAGATAAGAAAAACAAAATTTTCCACGTGGAATTCTCTCCTAACAGTTTGTCTAAGAGTCATCTCAAGATATCACTTTAAAAGGGTGAGTCTTCTCGTACTCCGACCCGTTGATGAACAACTCTTCACAAGTATGGGCGTATGGGAATTTATGTTGTTTCATTGGGGCCACATAAATATATTTGATCTCTACTGCATGTGCCCAATACTTGACCAGACTGGCACTTAACTGTTGCAGCGTAACTCGAGCTTTGATCGGGTGTTCCATAAATTGTCGTGTCTGACCTGGCTCTCTTGTGTTTGTCACCTTTTCTATTTATTCAGCCCATGAAGAATCTTGCTCGGTGTGTGATTTGATTATGTCACATATTCTATGAGGTCATCGGGCATGATAAACTCAAGAAGTCCGATATCCTTTATTGCCTTGTTGATTTTGACCCAGTTTCTCTCGCATCTGACCCATTTTCTTGCATCTTGCGATGAGGCTCTCGAGCCATCCTTGCTCAATAATTGGAGGTATATTTCCTGCAATCGAAATTAAAATCGTTTAGAGACTGCGTATAGAACAAAACTTGGTGAAAATAAACGTATAAAGTGAAAACGTGAAAAATCCAGACGATTCCATAACTGTAAATCTTGACAAACCTGGTTGTTTGATACTTACGCGATCTCTGCAATCTTTCAAATTTCTCGCATCGCTCCTATTATTGTCGTCATTTTTCTCTAGTAAGGGTGGATTACATCCGCATGCCACAACATGAAAGATCAGGTATGGAAAAATATGAGAGTCGAAGTCACGCCAGTGGCCGGTTGGCCCTTGGAATTGGGAAAGGATGTCAGAGCCAAACATGTGCTAAAAGTACAAGTACGTTCCAAAAGGGTCAGATATTGTCATAAGGGAAGTCATTAGGCACCCCAGGTCGAGGAAAGTTGTTTAAACATAAGTCACATGAACAAGTGCATTAACCATCATCATCTCATCATGAAGGTTGGGGGTTTTTAAAATCAAGGTGATCGTACTACAAACTTTCTGCAATTCCTATTGGCTTCATCTCACATGCCTCAGAACATGCTCATCACGTGGATGTTCCACAGAAAATATTAAGTTTGCTTCAAACATCCATTCGCCATGGAACTAGTTTTCCCTTGCACGTTTCCACCCACTGCCCGATTTTTTATAAAACATAAATGTTCTGCATGTTCTTTACTCACCAGCCGAGCTTATGCACTGCTGGTAATTCATCTCGCGGGCCTAGTCTGATCAATTTATTTTTCTTTTTTTCTTTGGGCCCTCATTGAGTTCCTGACGCATAAGATAGATATGTTGTTGCACCATGGGAACCCCTCAAAACATAAGACGGAGCACGTGAGGCAACCGAAGTGTTAGGCTTGAGCCCCAAAATGTCTGGGATTCATTCTTACTCGTAGCGAGCATTCCTGAGGCTTCAAAGGGAGGTTCCTACCTGTACATATAAATGATGGCATCGCACCATGCAGAGGCCGAAGTGGAAGACGTTGTGCCGGATGAAGGATGTCGGAAGGCATGCCTCCGTAACAACAAATTACCTGAAAAAGGGGAAGTCCAAGGAAGAATAAGGAGGCTAGAGAAAACAAAATCCCAAGCCAGTCGTGCGCAAGATCGGCCACCGAGGAATTACTGATACGCGTTATCCGGCTAGAGCCTGTCAAAACCACAAGTCAGGGAAGCGGGAGAAGAACAAGGAGGATAGATGCCATGGGTTCTAACATTCGAGATCCGAATATGCAGCTGGAGCAGGCACAACTCGTCATTGTCGAACTCTACCAGGAAAATAGAGAATTAAGACGACAATTGGCGAAAAAGACCCTCATGGTGTTAGCATCACAAGGTCATGAAGGGAACATGACATGGCTCAAGAGACAACTCTGGGAAGCGCAAAGAGTTTCAGAAGAACTATAAATGAAAATATCTTAGGGAATGCAAAGTAGCTGGTGAGAAAATCCATGCAGAGCTTGTCAGCGCGCAGAAGAGGAATGATTAACTAACTCTATTTTGTATTCTTAGATGTGGCACAAAGCTTGATAGGCTTTTGTGAATTTTCATGTTCTTAATGTAAATCGGGTTGGTTTGCTGAAAGGTGTAGACAACGTCTTTTGTATGTATTTTGAGCTCGATGGAAATCTAATATAAAGTCTTGATATTTTGACAAAAGGATTTTGGTTGTGGTGGTTGGATTTTTTGTTTCTTTTCTTTGTGTATGTATCCCTTGTGTTCTTTGTCCATATTTTCTTGCAAGTTAGCCCTGAACTCATGCTCTGTGGTGCTTCGAGTTACTTTGTATTTTTTCATTGATACCCTTTTGCGAAAAAACTTTGAGGTCGATCAATTTTATCATACGGTGCTGATGTGGTACTGAAGACCGGTGACTTAGCTCGTGGGTATTGGTCGGACTTGAGACTTTATTCAAGTTATGCACTCTAAAATAAACCTGGGATTTCTTATGCCAAAGAGGTATTGGGGATCAACGTTCGGGGAAAAACTTATTATGTTTTCTACGGACTTACTTTCTCAAAAACTCGTCGATGTCGAAATTCTTCGAGGATCTTCTATTGGCGATATCCTCATGTAATTCTTGCCGAGAAAGAAATATTTATTTTTTCGATGTCGATGAGGATCGGCGCTCAGCGACTTCCTTTTTCTCGAGTGATTTTCTTTCATCTTTAATTCTTCCCGATGCTGAGTCTTTGAGTGCATCGGGGAAATGTTTTGGTTGTCAAATCTTTAATTAAATGTTAGTCTTTTAAGTTATGGGTTTTCACATGTTCAACCAAACTTTGAGATACTTAAATGAGAATAAAAAAATGATAAGGAAAGGCAAAATTTTTCACAATGAAGTCGAATTAGACAACACAAAAGATCAAGTTGTACCCAAAAAGTAAAATTTGACATAGACCTTTTAGGGTGTGTTGAGTTCTCAACACACACTTCTCAGGAAAAGGATCATGATTGTATAGAGGATTCCACGTATGTATTCATGCAGGGATATATTCAATACAAATTGTTCTAGACATGTAAATTCTGATTTACAGATTGAGAAGACAATTTGAGAAGTAGTAATATGCGATGACCAGTTACAACAAAGTCGAAGAAGTATTCAGAATAGTAAAGTGATAGATGAGTCAACATTGTGTGCAGTTGAGTGGAAAAATCATCGACAATTTTATGAACAGAGATGGATTCATGAGATATTTGGCAGATATAAAAGACATGAGTCAGAGAAGATGCATAATAGTGGATGAAATCATATTGACAGGTGAAATAAGTTAGTCACAGGAAGGCAAGCAATGAAAGGCACATCAAAATAGGGGAAGATAAATCATCAGCAGAATCCATATCGTCGAAGGGAAATTGTTGAAAAGTAAGGTCATTGATGTCTAAGTAGTGAACATGACAAGCTATGAAATCAAGTAAGTGAACATGACAAGCTATGAAATCAAGTACGTTTGACGGATTTTTATATATGTCAGTGAATTACAAGAGGAAACACCAATGGAAAAAGAGCAACAGAAGAGAGGAAAGAAAGAATATACATGAAGCCCCACATTGATCTACATGACATCTTGCAGAGAAATAAAAGGGAGAGAAATCATTAAATAAATATATCGAGAAAGAAATATCAGAAGCATGAAGAAAGGGGGAGACATATAAACATGGGGAGTTACCCTTTTATCCATGATGTCAAAGCAGAAGAAAGAGAAAGATCAAAAGAGAAATATCAGAAGCATGAAGACATGGGGAGAATCCACAATGGATATACCCTTTTCCATTGATGTCAAAAGGGGAGATAAATATATGGAGCATTGGTCACAAGGGGGAATCAGTGTTGGGGTGTGAGTGTTTCCATCAATGCCAAAGGGAGATATTGTTGGATATTTGGTTGTCATTGATGTTATTGGATAGTTGGTTTTCATTGATGTTGTTGGATAGTTGGTTGTCATTTATTTCAACAAACATGGTTTTCATTGATGTCAACAGATGTGATGACTGCATTTGAACAAGTCTAAAAGAAGCCCCCGAGTTGTGGTCATGAAGCCCGAAGTTATTTGAGGAATAAGGACATGAAGTCTACAAGAATCCCTAGAGGTGTAGTCACGAAGCCCAAATTTTTTTGAGGAAAAATAGGATGAAGGGCAATGTAAATGCAAGTAACACACTCATAGATGGATAGTCCTCATCATTTCATATCCAATGGTCGGTGGTATGCCATGTGGTTCCTCACGGTTGAGAAGTTATGCTCTCTTGAAGGTGGAAGCCCCAAATAATGGTTAAGAATCCCATAAACAATTACAAGTCATTAATTAAAGGGTAAAGTGGTTGTAACAAGAAAGCATAGGTTTTCCCTAAAGTTAGGGAAATAAATCACTTGGAAAAGTATAAATTCACCATAAGAAGCCCCTCATTAGCACATTCACTTACAAAACATTATTGAATAACTTATAAGTGAGAAAGTGATTCTTATCTGAGATAACTAGAGAGATCTGAGGCGAGCTTCAGAGGGAAGATGAAGTGAATAAGGGAAAAATTCCAGTGGAGGATGAAGTCTTGTGATGATGTGTTCTAAGGTATGTTATTTATAGGTCATCTTACCATTTTTTCTATAAATATTTTTCTAGAATGATTCAGATAGAGAAAATTGGAGGTTGTTGAGAAGACATGTTAAGGTACATGTGGTAAACATTTTTCTTCTGGGTCATTGTATTTTTTGAGATACACTGTGGAAGATATGGTTTTTGACTTTTCTCGAAACTAGTCTTAAACAGGTGTTCCAGGTAAAATAGTGATAAATTCTTCGTAGAGGATCCACATTTTGTGAGACCAATTGGAGTGAATAGATAACAATATTTAGTATCTTTTGTGCAAGTGTCAGAATCATATATCAAATATTGAGTGCATGGCATGTTGTACAAGTTCTCTCTCCAGAATAGGATAACATTTAGGAAGGTTTGACATTTTATCAATAACTTATGTTCTAATAAGTTTCAGACCCTAAAATTTCGAGGAAATAGAAGAAAGACCTCATAATATCTGTGGTTAAAATTTCAGACCTTTATTCATTACAGGTATGGAGTTAAACTTGTTGAAATTTAAGGTTTGTGACTAATCCAAAACTAGTCCTGTGAGACTGAGGTGAAGTTTTATGAAGATGATATTCTCTTGTGGATGAAGTTGATGAAGAGCTACATGTATATAATTTTGTGTATCAGATATGCTACAGGATTGGAGGTATTATTTACATGTGTTATTGAGGGTTATGTTTATGGTACATGCTTGAGTCATGTCTTGATGATGATAGTACATGATATGGTACACCGTTGTGATGATATGATACATTGTTAGAAGTATATCTTGGTTATCTTGGTATCTAGTTTGTTATATGTCATGGTGATTTTATCACATGCTTGAGGTACAACTTATGGTACTTAGTTGAGGAACATCATTGATGATATATTATGGTACATGGTGTATGGCATGATTGACACATATCATGAGTGATAAGCTATATGGTTGATTCATATCTTGGTGATGATAGTACATGTTGAGACACATCTTGGTGATGTTGATACATGGTTAATGTACATGGTATGGTATATATTTTGGTACATGGTTGATGTACATGGTATGGTACATGTTTTGGTACATGGTTGATTTACATGGTATGGTACAGTTTTTGGTACATGGTTGATGTACATGGCATGGTACATGTTCTGGTACATGGTTGATGTACATGGTATGGCACATGTTCTAGTACATGGTTGATGTACATGGTATTGTGATGGTTTTGGTATCCATGTGAGTGGACCTGATTATAGTTCGTTGATGACAGTGACAGTGGTCACGATAGTGAAAGTGACAGGTTGATGCAACAGTGTTAGTCACAAGTTGATGTGTCAGTGACAGTGACAATTTGGTTGATGTGATAGTGACAATGACAGGTTGGTTGATGTATCAATGACAATGGAAGTTACAAATTTATTAGTGGTAGTAACAATGAGTCTACACTTATATTTCAGGGTGACAAGATGGGGCAAGGAAAGGGGGTTGTAGCCTCCTTCCAATTGCTGCTAGAGAATACATGGAATTGGAGCTTCCTTCAGGTTGGTGCATTAAAATTAGGGGTTTGTAGCCTCCTTCTAATTGGTGTTGGAGAACTTAGGGATATTGAGCTTCCTTCAGGTTGGATCCTGTAAATAAGAGGGTCGTAGGATCCTTCTGGTTGGAGCCATAGAATTTTGGGAGTTGTAGCTTCTTGTAAATCAGGGGGTTTGTGCCTCCTTATAGTTGGTGTTGGATAAATGGGAAGTTAGTGCTTCATATGAATGTATTCTTGATGTATATAAGAAATAATTATGTAGTTTTCTCCCATTTGGGTTTCCACGTAAATTCGAGTGTACTCTATATCTGATGTGATATTGTTGAATGATACTGCTTATGGTTATATGCTCATGATATATTTAATGAAATCATAAATGATATACTTCTGATAAAGTTGAAATTTATATATTGTGATTAAAAGTGGTAAAAAGTGTTCATACTAATTCACCCCCCTCCTCTCAATATTCCAACACTTTCAACCTCTTGTTGAATGACCACTCGGCCTTCTAGGAAATCACTTCAACCTTCAAATTAACCATACTCAATTTATCCGTGAAATCGATCCACCTCAACTAGCTAATCAATTTGACTGAGTTTTCACTACAAACAATTTAGCAAACCAACATTATCCCACTTGTTTTCTTCTTCAATGATATAGGAGAACCTAAACTTTTGTTCATTGACCTAGGGAAACAATGCCCATTGCTTCTCTACACCAATAGAACTACACAAAACACACATGCTTGGTCAAAGAGTCTGTTATGTTTTCCAAAGTGTCCACCCTCTCCAACATCACCTTCTTTCCTTCCACCATGTCTCTCATGAAATGGTATTATATGTCAATATCCTTCATCTTGGAATGGTAAGATGGTTTCTTTTTTAATAAAATTGCACTTTGAGTGTCACAATTTATCTTCATATATTTTTGCTCAAACCCAATCCATGAACACAATCAATTAAACCATCGTGCTTCTTTTCTTGCATGAGTGGCTACCATGTATTCCACTTCCATTGTATACAAGGATACTACGTCCTATTTCTTACTTGTCCAACTGATTGGTCCACCAAACATATTGAGCACATATCAATTGGTCAACCTTCGTCAATATAGATCTCCTTCCTAGTCAACATGGAAAAAATCCATGTACATTTACTTCCCTATCGGTTTTAGGTTTCCCTTGGTAGTATATATCATATTCTGTTATGTAATGCAAGTACCTAAACACTCTCTTTACAACAATTCAATTCTCTTTCCTAGGTTTTGACATGTACTTTCTCAATACTCCCACTGCATGAGAAATGTTTGGTCGAGTGTAGACCATCGCATACATCAGAATACCAACAATACTAGCATAGGGAACACATTCCATGTACTCTATCGCTTCCTATGTTTTTGGACACCGTTCAACATTTAATTTTTTCTTCCACATGAATTGGTACCTTAACTGGTTTGTAATCCAACATGTTGAAATGTTTCAATACTGTTTCAATGTACTTTCTATGACTTAATAAAAAATTTCTAACTACCTAATCTCTCTTGATCTCCATCCCCAGAAGGAAGTTTGTGGCACCGATATCTTTCACGTCGAACATGGAGGATAGATATATCTTCACCTTGTTTATAACATCCATGTTGTTTCCAATCCGAAGCATGTCATCGACATACAAATATACATATATGAAATGGCCACCTTCTTCCTTGGAATATACATAGTGATCATCCTTGCTTCTCACAAATCCCAAAATAAGGATGTATGTGCCAATTTTTTTGTACCATATCCTTGGTGATTGCTTTAGACCATAGAGGGATCTCTTCAATTTGTACACCAACATTTTATTTCCCTTTACTGCAAAGCCTTTAGGTTTTTCCATGTAGATTTACTCTTCCATATCCTTATGTACGAACATTATCTTCACATCCATATTCTTTATCTCAAGATAAAATGTTGTATCCAAATACATTAGTACCCTAATGGAAGTTAATTTTGCAACATGAGAGAAAATATCACTGAAGTCAAATCCATTGACTTGGGAATACCCTTTTGCTACCAGTCGAGATTTTATCTTATCAACTTGACCTAATGCATTCAATTTTTTATTGAACACCCACTTACTACCAATGATTTTCCTTCCATTAGGTAGTTTGACCAAATCCCATGTCTCATTATTGTGCAAGGATTCCATTTCTTCAACCATGTCCTCCTTCCAAATTTTACCCTCTGTCGATTCGGTTTCCTCCCTAATCAACTTGGGCTCGTCATCAATGGAAGATAACACAAATGTAGAATGAAAATTAGGTGGATTGTACCTATCAACTGGTTTCCTTACTTGTTCATACCTCCTTATAAATGGAGTTGATTGTTCCACCTTTTCAATTGATTAAGTCAACTCATCTAAATTGTGTTCTTTATTCCTTAGCTCAAACACCAAATTCTCTAGTTATTTTTTCCATTTGAGCATCTTCAGTATTGAAAATTCCTTTGAATTCAATAAATACCACATCTCGACTATAAACTTTTTTTTCAACATTGGATCCCATAGTGTTAGAAAAACAGGATCGCAAAGCAATAAAATAAAAACAAATGCGGAAATAAAACACAGAAGATACAAAATACAATAGAGACACAGATATATGTGGTTCACCCAGTGTGGGCTACGTCCACCAGATAAATTTTCAGGTCCTTCCTTTTTATTATCCAACAAATGAAGGGATACAACCTACAACACACCTGTTGTAACTTCCTCTTCTTTCTCTCAGAGTCTCCTCTCTCAAAACAAAATATTTGTAGTGATGCATAGCTACAATACATTTCCTTCATAAAAAGAGGGTTTCTTTCTAGGGAAAAAAACCCTAACATAACTTCTACCATCAGATCTGTGACCTTATAATGAACGGTCTGGATTTACTATGAAATTACAATATACATTTACAAGGAATTTTTTCCTTCGGGGGCATGCTTTCCCCCGGACTCCGTAGGGGGGGAAGACCCCCCTGCAACCCCCCCTGCATGGAGGGGTGTATAGTATTCTAGGGTGTGCAGTCTTCATGGGGTATAAACATGGCTGAAAACAAAGACCTATGAAAGAGAAATATAATGAGGCTCCAAAACCAATATCTCCCACTTGGAGACCGATCAAAACAACTCCACTGTTGTTGTACTTGCTGGACTATAATCCACCTTGGATATAGAAAATTTCTCATCTTCACCTTCATGCTTGAAGACCAACTGAAACTGAGAAAGAAATCAGTTTCTCCCTAGTTACTCTCTTTGTTAACATGTCTGCAGGATTCTTTCTAGCATGTATCTTTTCCAACTTCAAATGTCCATCTTTCAAGACAGATCGTATGAAATGGTACCTGATTTGTATATGCTTAGTTTTCAAATGGAAGGCTGAGTTCTTTGTAAGATGAATGACACTCTCACTATCACAATACAACCTGCTATTCTCTTGCTTCTTTCCCAATTCCTCCATAAACTTTTGTAACAAAATCATCTCTTTACTTTCTTATGTAGAAAAAACATACTCTGTCTCTATTTTTGAAAGTGAAACAACCTTTTGCAGTTTCGAAATCCAACTTACTATTGTTCCACCTAGAGTAAAAACATACCTTGTGGTGCTCCTCCTGCTATCTTTATCACCTACCATATCTGAATCAACATGTCCCTACAAAACATTGTTTGAACCTCCAAAACATAATGCATGAGTAGCGGTACCTTTCAAATACCCGAGAATCCACTTTACTGCCTCTGAATGTTCTTTACTTGGATTGTTCATGTACCTACTCACAACTCCCACTGCATGTGAAATATCTGGTCTTGTGCAAACCATCACATACATCAAGATTCCAATTGCTGATGAATAAGGGACCCTGGACATGTATTCTATATCCTCATGTGTCTTGGGACACATTTCTTTGGTAAATTTGAAATGGTTGGCCAAAGGTGTACTAACTGGTTTTTCATTCTGCATTATAAACCTCTCCGACACATTCTCTATGTACTCACCTTGAGACAATGTCAAATTGTGATTTTTCCTATCTCTTGTTATTTTCGTACCAAGGATTTTTTTGTAGCACCCAAATCCTTCATTGCAAATGAATTAGATCATTTATTCTTGAGCACATTTATATCTTGCATATTAGACACTGCAACAAGAATGTCATCTACATACAATAGCAACATAATATAGCTTCCATTTTCTAGTTTTTAAAATAAACATAGTGATCAGAATAACATCTACTATAACCTTGTTCTGTCATAAACTTGTCAAACTTCAAATACCACTACCTTGGAGCTTTATTTAGGCCATACAAGCTCTGCTTCAACCTGCATACCAAATTTTCCTTCCCTTTGACCTCACACCTCTATGGCCACTGCATATAAATCACTTCCTCCAAATCCCCATGGAGAAAAGTTGTTTTTACATCTAACTATTAAAGATGTAAATATTCTACTACCACAAGACTTAAAATAGTCCTAATTGAAGTCATTTTAACAACATGAGAAAATATTTGATCAAAATATATACCTTTCTTTTGTGCAAACCCCTTTACAACAAGTCTTTTCTTGTACCACTCTTTTCCTCTGTCTTCTTCCTTCAACTTGTAAACCCATTTATTCTGCAATTCTCTTTTTCTTGTAGGCAATTGAACCAAATCCCAAGTCTGGTTATTTACTAGGGAATGCATTTCCTCTTTCATTCCTTGCTCCCACTTATTTTTAGTGTCTACATGCATTGTCTCTTCATAACATTTTGGTTCACCACAATCAATCAACAATAAATAGCACAATGAAGGAGAGTATCATTCAAGGGGTCTACTTAACCTAGTAGATCTTCTAACAACACTTGCAGGAGTTTGAGGTATCTGTTGCTCCTGTTTTTGTACATTTTGATTTCCTGGTACCTTTGGAATTTCTTTTTCAGTGATCTCATCAAGCACTATGTATTCTGGTTTTTCGTTTTCCTATTTCTTTCCCTGCAACTGATCTTTGTACATGACCTTCTCATTGAATATGAAATCTCTACTTCTAATGATTTTTTGATTTTCATAATCCCATAAGCAATAACCAAAATCATTAACACCGTATCCAATAAAGGTACACTTCTTGGATTTTGCCTCAAGCTTTGTTCTATTTTCTTTATCAATATGGACAAATGCTTCACAACCGAAAGTCTTCAAAAAAGAATAGTTTACCTTTTTACGTGTTCATGCCTCCTATGGAATTCCACGATCCAAAGAGCTTGAAGGTCCTATGTTTATTAAGTAAACAACAATATTTACAACATCTGCCCAAAATTATAAGGGCAACCCAACATGTAATCTCATACTCTTTGCACGCTCGATTATTGTCCTGTTCATTCTTTCTGACACACCATTTTATTGTGGTGTTCCTGGAACTATTTTCTCTCTAGGAATCCCATGGTATGAAAAGTAATCATCAAACTCCTTGCTGCAATATTCACCTCCATTGTTTGATATGAGACACTTCAACCTTTTTTTGTCTCATTCTCAACCAAAGCTTTCCATTTCTTAAAAGTATCAAGATAATTAGATTTTTGTCGAATGAAATAAACCCAAGTTTTTCTAGTTGCATCATCAATAAAAGTAAAATAATAACGAGATCCACCAAGATATGATACACGATTTGGTCCCCATACATATGTATGCACAAGCTCTAACTTTTCACTCTTCTTTTCTTTTCCAACTCTGAGAAATGCGACTCTCTTTTGTTTTCCATAAACATAATGCTCACAGAAATCCAAATCAATTTGTTTAAGATCTGGAAACAAATTTATTTTTTGAAGTATCTGGATCCCCTTCTCACTCATATGTCCAAGCCTATGATTCCACAGTGATGTATCCACTCCTGTACAAGATAAAGAGATAGAAGAGTTAGTATTACCAGTACACAAATATAATGTACCTACCTTCTCTCCTTTTGCTATCACCAATGATCCTTTGGTGACCTTCCACACCTTATCTATAAATATGGATATACAACCTTCACTTGCCAACTGCCCTGTTGAAATTAGATTTTTCCTTAGATATGAACATGTCTTACCTCTTTCAACAACCATTGGTTTCCATTCCTTTGATTTATTTTTACCTTTCCCATTCCAACAATTTTGCATGGTGCATCATCACCCAAATGAACCTGTCCAAAATCACCTTCAACATAATATAGAAAATGTTTCCTATGGTGTGTGGCATGCAATGAAGCCCCTTAATCTACTACCCAAGACTCGGAAATATTATCTATAGAAAGAATCAAAGCATCTTGTAACACATCACCTGTTACATTTTCTTCCTTATTTTTCTCTTGCTGTCCATCTCTTTCTTTCTTTTAGCTCTGTAGTCTTTCTTCAAATGTCCTTTCTTCCCACAATTCCAACACTCTATATTTCCCAGTCTAGATTTGGATCTTCCCTTCCTAGAATTCCCGCAGTTCCCTGACCCCTTCCTTCTATCCTTTTGTCTTCCTCTGTTCTCCATGTTTAACACATTACCTAATGTTTCACCTGTGCTTTTCCATCGCATTTCCTCTCTAAGGATAACACCAACAACATCATCAAATTTTAAAGTGTTTGAACTAGAGATAAAGTTACTTACAACCATGACCAAGCCGTTCCAACTTTCTAGAAATGAGAAAAAGATTAGAAGACCCTTGACCTCATCATCAAAGTCTAATTTTATAGAACTTAGTTGATTAGTAACCGTATTAAATTCATTTAAATGATCTGCAATAGACCCACCTTCTGACATCTTCATATTAAATAGTATCTTCATATAGTTTAGCCAATGTGTCCATCAAATCCTTCATTGTCTTTTCTTTCAAAATATTGAAATCCACTGACGTTGTCAAGCTCAGTCGTATCATTCCTAGTGTCTTTCTATCAAGAACCTCTCATTCTTCATCTTTCATGGCCTTCAACTTCTTTGTTATTTCACCTGTTATCACATAAACTTGTCAAAACCTTAAGGGTTTGTGGTTTCTACCAAAGTTTGTATTTTTGCATGTCTCTCCTCCTTTTGCAGACCTAATTGTAAGTTTTTCCTCTCGGATTGTAGTTTTTCTTCTGTATGCCTTTGTCCATTTGATTGACCTATTTTCTCTAAGACCGATCACCTCTCTCTTGACCTCTGTCATTGATCATTTTTTTTCCCGAGCCCTCATTCAGTCGTCCAAGTAATTGTTCACATAAACCACAGTCATAAGCATAAGTGCAACACTTAGAGCTGGCCGGTATGGAATTAAATCAAGCGAGTGAGCAAGATCATCTTTCAATGGCAGAGATCCAACAAGCAGGTCAGATCGATGACCATCGAGCGATCGGGATCATAGAGTTGCATGAAGTATAACATCAGAGTTCTGAAATCGCGAGGCCAATCCTAGCCATTGATACTGGGAAGGACACGTGGTGCACGATTAGCAATTTCATGGTTTTGCAGAATGGAGCAATCAAAGGGCATATTCATGAGGATTCGTGAAATGCGAAATCATGAAATGATCTGAGTCATTCATTTCAGAAGGACGTGTGGGGAAAGATTAGCATTTCGCTGACTCGCAGAATAGATCAGTCAAAGGGAAGATTCATGATTCACGAAATGCAAAGTCATGAAATGATCTGAGTCGTTCATTTCATAAGGATGCGTGGCGCAATATTATCATTTTTATGACTTACAGAATGGACCAGTCAAAGGGCAGATTCATGAGGATTCTCAAAATGCAAAATCGTGAAATGATCTGAGACATTCATTTCAGAAGGACATGCGGTGAAGGATTAGAAATTTTGTGGTTTTGCGAGATGGATCGGTCAAAGAAAAAATTATTTAGAAATCATGGAATGTGAAATAGAGAAAATATCGCAGTCGTTGATCAAAAGAGAGATCTGGACCATCGAAATCCACATCTAGGCGCTCAAGTGAATATCAAATATGGACTATTAAATCTGAGCACGTGAAGGGAGATCTAGACCATTGGGACAAAGGTACATCAGGGTCATCTGATGCAAGGGGACACATGTCGCTCGATCCAATAAATTGTTATTTTGTGACTCATATATTTTAGCATGGAGCACAACGTAAGTCTGCAAAATAGGAAATCGCGGCGTGCCTAAGAGTTGGGTCCACTATCATAGCCCGCGGTCATATGGAAGCAGGGTCATAAATAAAGGGAAAGCACCTATCGTGTAGCGGGCGACTAAGATTGTTCAAGGAAATGATCCTGACCATCAGGATCAAAGAAAATCCGACTGTCGATCTAGATGGGTCATTTCACGGGATCGAGCATCGAAATATTTGAAATCAAGAGGAGTGAAGACTCTCGAAATTCTATGTGGGATATGTGTAAGTTCATGGCCCGAGGTCATGTGGAGCGATGGATAGGAGTTGCACCAAGGATCAAAAGCGCTCGTCTTGGTATCATCAGAAGATCTGCGTGGTTTTGAGGCATCAGGCTTATCTTGGAGGAGTCATGAGCATCTCCCGGAACATTAATGGGTGTCAGGCTCCATCCCGAGCCCAATGAAAGTAGTTAATGGAAATGGGGGAGGTTGTTGAAACCTCGTCTCACCCCATAAATGGAAAGCATGGAAAGTTGGTTGTGGAGGCAAACTATCAGCCGAAAGTTCCCCCTATCAATGGATTCTCCTACAAAGCCCATACTAATATGAGCTCGCGTCTAACAGAAGAATGCAAGTGAAGACTGATAGAAGAAAATACAGACACAAAGCTTTGATTGTAGCAGCTAGGTCGCATTCCTGGTAATGGCAACTTTTCTGAGTATAAATACTCAGTTTTGATATTTTGTTAAGGTCGATGGTTGAGCTAAGCTCTCGTATTGTAGAGTTTTAATGAAGCCTTTGGTTCTCTGGTTATGTGTTGCCATTTGAGACTTCTTGTTTAATGAAAGTCGGCTTTCTTATCATCTCTTTTTCTTCTGATATTGAAGACTCCAGCATGGGTGATCGAGTCGAGTTGTTGTGAATGTATTGTAATGTATGCTTGATTGCAATATTGTTATGACGTTTTCAGTTTCCTGAAGTTTTGGGTTCAAGAAGATCTTGTACTCGAAGATTTTCCTGCTTAGGCTACTGGAATATCCTATGTCCATAACAAACCTCTACATTTCCTCACCAGTTCTTCCCCCTACTCACCCTTTACTACAACCTACTGACTGAATTTAAATCAAGACCTCACTTGCTCATGCATTTTCTGGTTCGGATTTCTGAGTTAAAGTGATATTTTCTTGAGTCTTTGCCCATTTTACCTCCTTTAATTTATTCATTGTGACATACAAATTGATGGGTACTTGTCTTACCTCTACTACAATCTAGAGGTGACTTCTAGTGCTAACACCACCCAATGGTAGGAATAGATCCTTCTGATATAAATAATATTTCATATGCATCTTCCATAACTGGTAGTTTTCGCTGTTAAATTTCTCGACCCTAAACTTTCCATCTTCCGCCATTGCTCCCACTCAAACTAGGAACCCTCTTTTCCTACAAGTTACCTTTCACTTTGATACTAGTTGTTAGAAAAACAGGATCGCAAAGCAATAAAATAAAATAAAAAATGCATTAATAAAACACAGAAGATACACAATACAATAGAGACATAGATATACGTGGTTCACCCAGTGTGGGCTACGTCCACCAGATAAATTGTCAGGTCCTTCCTTTTTATTATCCAACATATGAATCGATACAACCTATAACACACTTGTTGTAACCTCCTTTTCTTTCTCTCATAGTATCCTCTCTCAGAATACAATATTCACAATGATGCATAGCTGCAATACATTTCCCTAATAAAAAGAGGGTTTCCTTCTAGGGAAAAAAACCCTAACATAACTTCTACTGTCATATCTGTGACCTTATAATGAATGGTCCAAATTTACTATGAAATTACATTATACATTTACAAGAAAATGTTTCCTTCAGTCGCTTTTCCCCCAAACCCCCGTCGAGGTCTCGCTTGCCCCTAGACCTTGCAGTCGGGGGGATGAGCCCACTAGACCCCATAGGGGGGCGAAGTCCCCCTGTAACCCCCTCGCGTGGATGGGTGTACACTATTTTGGGGTGTACAATATTCATGGGGTATAAACACGGCTGGAAACAAATACCTATGAAACAAGAAGATAATCATGCTCCACAACTGACACATATCTTATATCATTTCATTCCATCCTTGTAGCTGATGAAAATACACTTGACTGCCTTATTGTCCAACTCATTCCTCTTTTCCTTGGGAACGTGCAGAAATGCATCACAACCAAAGACTCTGAGATGTGAAAATCAATACTTCTTACCAAAGCATACCTCTTGTGGAGTCGATTCGACTAACACTAATGAGGGAGACCTGTTTTCCAAATATTTTGTAGTGTCAACTGTCTCTGCCTAGAATTCTTGTGCGAGCCTAGCACCATTGAGCATGTTCATTTCCTTTTCCATGATTGTCCTATTCATTATTTTAGTAGCTCCATTTTTCTATGGGGTATATGGTGTGGTATTTTGACAAGATATACCACATTACTTGCAGAACTACTCAAAATCCTTTCCATAAAACACACCTCCATTT
>ML832386.1:8874-21239 GCA_009831015.1 Picea engelmannii | reverse complement strand
GCTATTTGGGTTGTTTCATTTACGGTGATATTGTTTTGTTTTGATGATATGCTATTGATTTTATGATATGTTGTTGACATGATATGACATGATGGTTGATGATGCAGGCTGACGATAGCTTGTCGACCAAGACTCACATATGGAGTAAAGGGGCCACACACGAGTTCCAGAGAGATTGAGGGAGAGTTGTGGACAACAGCCCTGCCACAACCTACTAGCACTCTCGCCATGGCTCAAACTGTAGGTTAACGATTACCTAGTTCGAGAGGATCCACGATGCCGTGAGGGAAGATTGCGATAGTCGCTCATGATGATTCTAAGGGGCGCGCAATAAGGCGGGGGCCTTATTCCTTAGACCCCTTAGTCTCCCACAAGTTCACCTGGTGGAGTGTTGACTCCAGGGGTTATAGAATCTACCAATCCGTCAAGTCAGCGAGTGGCACCCTTGGATCACGTGGTGCATCCTGAAGGGCACGTCGCGCAAAGAAATGCAAATCAGCGAGTGGCACCCTTGGAGCATGTGGTGCATCCTGAAGGGCACGTCGCGCAAAGAATTGCAAATCAGCGAGTGGCACCCTTGGAGCACGTGGTGCATCCTGAAGGGAACGTCGCACAACTGAAGCAAACAAGGCGAGTGGCACCCTTGGAGCACGTAGTGAGTCCTGAAGGGCATGTCGCATTGATGATGATGATGAGACAACCTAGATGACCCTAGACCTTAACGCCTGATAAAATTCTTCAAAACGACTCCCCTAATTAAATTGTCGCTCTGTTCAAATCAAAACCTAAATTAAAACATCTCTAAGACAAATTTTGACCAGCCCTAAGACAAGATCCTACAAAAATAAACATAGGGCATAAACTAAAACCCTCCTAGGTGTTAGTTAAAGTCTTCTTAAAAGTAAAGTGGGTAAAGTAATGAGGGATTTAAATTAAGTGAAACCCTTGGCGTTTAAAGTATAAAGAAGAATTAAAATTACTAAAGAGTGGGGATATAAAAAGATTTTAGGATTTAAAAAAATATATATATTGAAGGGACTATTAAGTGCATTTATCATTTTGGGTTTACCAAAAATAAAAAATAAAAAAATAAAAAAAAATTAAAGAGAGGAATAAAAAAATTAGAAATGAGGAAACTTGTAATAAAGGAAACTTAATAATGGAAAGTAGGAGACATAGGGTAAAAAGCAAAATGGAATCAACATTTAAGGAGTTACTAAAATTCAGAAACTTCATTTTAGGAAAGTGATTAAAAGCATGAGAGGGGATCTAGGAACCGTAGGAGTAATTTAAGGAGCGATTTTTGGGGGAGTGAGGAAATTGAGTCTTTTAATTTTTAAAAATAAATTAATTTTTGGAGAACCCTAGGGATGAGTGACACTTGGACGGCGGAGATTGTTTAGAGGTTTGTCATTAAAAATTAATTTATTAATGATTAGGAAAGTAGGTGGGTCTCAAATTACTATAAAAGAAAGGGAAAGGAAGGAAGATGGGAAGAAAACGGTTAGCGTAATGTTACGCTGCCGAATTGTGTCTTGACGGATTGCTCGTGAGGAGTTGGGTTTATCTCAGCTATGTTGGAGTGGTAGCGCAGCCGTGGAGGCAAGCTGAGACGCTAGTCTATCTCTGGTTCTTGTGTGGCCCCTTTGCGGCTCGGGGGGCTAAGGGGGAAGCAGAGTACCCCTAGCGATTGGCTGGGAGGTACCGGTGAGCCTTCTACAGTCGGCAAGCAGAAGCAGCATGGAGCAAGGGAAGCGACACGGAGCGCGGGACATTTTCCGAGGCAAGCGAAAGGCAACGGTATGGTTTAATAGGTGAAGTAGAATGCATTTTTATATTCGGCAATTTTAATGTTATTGATGCTGTATATTCCCCTTTCATTCATCGTTTTAGACTGTATGGAATCATTCGGCTGAAAACCTGAACTATGCAAATTAAATGATGGTGCGGGAAGGTGTAAATGTCAATATTGTTGTTATATCCTTTTAGTCAACGTCCTGGATTAAATAAAATAGTTGCTATTATAATTTGGACTGTGTATATCCCTTATATCCAACGTCTTGAGCTGTGTAATTTTTTTTTTTTTACTGTCATACATCTAGTCTACGTAAATACCGTTTTATTTAGAGCTATGGACTGTTTACATTCATTTTTGTTGAATTTATAGACTGTGTAAAACCCTCGTCCCATTCTACCTCCTGATAGTGAAAAACAAATTCTGTGGGTCACCTGGACTGTGCAAACTTTAAGTTGTTGTGTGATGATGTGCAAATTTGATAGTTTTGTTCTGGAACCCTTCTTTAAAACTTGGGGTTGTTGGCGCGATTAATTAATTTCTTGCGTTTTCATTTCCAGTGGACGATTTTACCGGGGGTTTTCTTGTATTCATGGCGCACATTGTACCTTGGCGTTTTTTTTAATACAGTGGCGTATTGGGACTGTGGGCATTCCCTTGATCGCAGGGGAAATTCGGTGGCGGGTCGTTGTTTTATAAACTGCTACCCTTGGCGTGAATTTCTGCCTTTCTTTTTCCTTTTTCTGTCATTCTCTCTCTATCTACTGTCATCTCATGGATAGATCCTTGGGCAGTTCGTTTTAAAGGTAAAAATTTTCTGTCAGTCATAGGATAGACCCCCTCGTCGTTTGTTTTACCATACAGTCTACTGTGTGGCTAGTTTACGCTCTGTATATCAACACTCAGCTCGACGTCCTGCCTGTCATGACTTTTAAACGAACAGTGTGCGTAAGCTCTGGTCTGAGTTGTAGTGCCGGCTTCATTCCGTTTCTTACTGGTGCGTCTCCATTAACTCTTGCCTATTGCAGTGCCGGATTCATTGCGTTATAATACTATCAATGCGTTTTGTTACTGTCATGACGATCTGGCTGCGTTTGGGGTTGCTGCTATTCTTGTTATGATCTTTCCATTTTAAAACCAATCTTCCTAAAACTGGGCATTTATATGTATTCCATTGCATGCAATGGTTAGTACAACATTGAATACTCGTAAGGGTTGCAGGGACTTAGGTCAACTAATTTAGTATTTTCCGTGGCAAATTTTAGAATATAGAAGAGTGAGGTCAAATCGTGGTATTACTGATAGGGCCGCTTACTGCTCGAGTGTTAGTACAACTTAGGTCTGTGTGATAGAAATTGAGGTAAGGTCGTTTAAAGCATTGCCGAGATACCCTGAGATATTGCCTGGAAGTATTTACTAATTAGCAGAGCTTGTTAAACGTTACCGTCACCGAGATTATATCATTCTGATTCTATGGATATATATCGGCTTATTCATTAATTAGTTATTTTTAATTATTTTGTTTTAATATTGATAGGTTGTCAATCCGAATAATGCCTTTTAGTTGTGGTCACTTTAAATTTTATTATATTATAGATTGTTTTTTTTTTAATTTATGGAGTATATTGTATTTCCAAGTAATGATTCATATAACCATGATGCTACTTCCCTATAGTAAAATATTTAACTAATTGCTATCTTAAATATCGTTATTTTAAACATTGATGGTTATCTTAATTTAATGTCAATTGCAAAGTGGATAGTTGTCATGGTCATTTAAAATTTTATTATATTATACATTGTTTTTTTTTTTTAATTATGGAGTACATTGTATTTAAATTATGAGGCATGTTGTTATTTTCAATTAATATTACCTATAAATATGATGTCAATTGTAGTGCATTACTATTGGACCTTATGATTTTAGTGGTTGTAGCATATAAGAGGTATGATAATTGTAAAATCATGGTCCAGATCGTGACATAAATGATAGATGGTTAATGTTTCATGACAGAGTTATTGTAACTTTTAAGTATTGATAATAACTTACGTGGTGCAATAACCTTGAAGTACGTAACGTAAATACCCAAGTTAGTATATTGGGGCGGTTGTTCTTTTAGATAATGTTGAACTTGGGTGTTCGTTGTCAGAGTCCTTGTCGCGCGCCTTCCGTAAGGGGCATAATTGTACTTCTTATTTATGTCGTACTTGATTTTATTCAGTTGGTTGCTTGGTCTGCTTGTGTCGGGTGGGATGTAGACACCTCCATGTTCCTCAGAATAGTGGCCAGCCCTGAGACCTTAAATGGTTAAAATCGATGGGAACCTGGGCTTGAGCGTTGATTATGTGTCTTGGAGGTCCTAACCTTGCAAGGTAGGATGGGCGGGTGGTCAGTTTTACTTTTGTCGTGGTTGCATCTTGTTGGTCATCGAGTGGCGACGTAGAGTCAAGTGTGTTGTTACTTCTACATGCGCGCACACACCTTAAACACAAAAAAAAAATTGCACCTATTATCAGAGTTGTTGTCTTAACGAGGAAGGTCCTTACATATGGTATCAGAGCGGGTTCGACCCGCGACTTGGGATTCGCTACGGGTTTTGTTGACATGATTATGTTTATTATTCTGTCACTAATCGAGTTTATTGTTGTGTGCAGGTGATCATGGGTAGAGGACGCCGCGGAGGCAGACGACGGGGTGCTAGGGGAGGAGGCGTGATTCCTCCAGCAGCATCCACGCCTGAGGGGTCTAACCCCCAGGGAGGCAAGCAGGTCCTTGGACAGGAGCAGATCGCAGTTGCCGATGTTGTGGGGATGATGAGATCTTTCCAGCGCATGTCTGAGGCGTTGATCAGCAGATTGGACAGAGATGAGGCCAGGGCGCAGACACCTGCTGAGGTCCCGCCGCGCACACCGACCGTTACTGGTAGCATTCACCGTGAACTCGAGAAGGTGAAATTTCCCGAGTTCTTTGGTGCCCCGGACGATGCAACCGCCGATGCATTGTTGGAGAATATGGCGATGTGCTTCGCACTTCGCGATTATACCTCCAACATGAAGGTTCGCATGGCGGTCTTTCAACTGAAGGGGAGTGCTTTTCTATGGTGGAAGATGCTAGTGTGTCACCATGGGGTGCGCCCGTTATTTTAATTCGGAAGAAGGATGGATCRTGGAGGATTTGCTTTGACTATCGTCAACTGAATAAGGCTACGATCAAGAATCAGTACCCCTTACCAAGAATTGACGATCTATTCRATCAGATGAAGGGTGCGACGGTGTTCTCTAAGATCGATTTGCGATAAGGGTGTCACCAATTACGGATCAAGGAGGATGACGTCCCTAAGACCGCTTTTAAGACAAGATTTGGACATTACGAGTTTACTGTTTTACCGTTTGGACTGACAAACGCCCCAGGGGTATTTATGAGCTTGATGAACGGGGTGTTCCGCGAGTACTTGGACAAGTTCGTCCAAGTATTCATCGACGATATTCTGATCTACTCTCGGACGATGGAGGAGCATGAMGAACACTTGCGCTTAGTACTACAATGTTTTCGAGAACACAAATTATATGGGAAGCTGTCCAAATGCTCTTTTTATCAATCAAGGATTCACTACTTAGGGCATGTCATCTCCGACGTAGGTATCGCCGTGGATCTAGCCAAGGTTGAGGCTATTATGGAATGGACTGCGCCGACGAATGTCACAGAAGTGCGTAGTTTTATGGGTTTAGCAGGATACTATCGACGGTTTATCGAAGGATTTTCAAGGATAGCAAATTCGATCACGGAATTGCAGAAGAAAAACAAGAAGTTTGTCTGGACAGAAAAATGCGCGGAAGCATTTAGGAGGCTTAAGGAGTTGTTGACAACAACGCCGATACTAAAGGTCCCTGACATGGACGCAGACTTCTTGGTATGCACTGACACATCCAAGGAAGGGTTAGGCGGGGTCTTGATGCAAGACGAAAGAGTGATTTCTTACATTTCGAGAAAACTGAGAAGGCATGAGGAGAGCTATGCGACACATGACTTGGAGTTATTAGCCATCGTTTATGCCTTAAAGGTATGGAGACACTACCTGGTTGGACAAAAATCTGAATTAAGGACTGATCATTGTGGATTACAACAAGTTTTTACACAAAGCGTCTTGAACGTGCGACAACGACGTTGGTCGGAATTGCTTAGCGAGTACGACTTCGAGATTACTTACATAAACGGAACCGTAAACCGAGTGGTAGATGCTTTGAGTCAAAGGCCACACATATTTTCGGTGTTGCCTCTTCGAACGAATCTACGTGAGAAGATTCTCACTTTACAGCATGACGATGACTGGTACAAAGAAGTCGAGGATTTTATCGGACAAAACACTATGATGGTACCACGATTTGAGGGATATTCATTTGATAGTGATGGTTTATTGAGGTTTAGAGGTCGGATTTACGTACCGCCCAACGACGAGTTGACGATGTTGATCCTGAGCGAGGCTCATAGAGCAGTTTACATGGCTCACCCAGGAGTTACGAAGATGAGGGCAGACCTTAAGCCCTTGTTCTTCTAGAAAGGAATGAAGGTTGACATAGTCAACTTTGTGGCTAGATGTCTCGAGTGTCAGCAGGTAAAGGTTGAACATAGAAACCCGGCAGGATTACTTCAACCACACGCCATTCTGGAATCGAAATGGGAAGTCATTTCGATGGATTTTATTGTTGGATTGCCACTGACGGCAAGGAGACACGACTCGATTTTTGTAGTAGTAGACACTCTGATAAAGAGTGCTCACTTTATTCCGGTACGTACGACGTATCAGGCACCTGACATAGCGAGAGTTTTCATCAGTGAGATTGTGAGACTGCATGGCGTGCCTAAAATGATTATATCCGATCAAGGATCGGTGTTTACCGGACGATTTTGAATGACTTTCCAAGAGGCCTTGGGAACTCAACTTAACTTTAGTACTGTGTATCACCCAGAGACTGACAGACAGACAGAACGTACGAACCAAACCTTGAAAGACATGTTGCACATGTACGTGATGGATCAACAAAAGCGTTGGGAGGAATTCTTGCCTCTAGTAGAGTTCGCTTATAACAATAGTTACCAGAGCACCATTAAGATGGCGCCTTTTGAGTTTCTTTATGGGAGACCATGTCGGACGCCCTTGAGTTGGGATCGGCTTGAGGATAGGGTCCTGGTGGGACCAGAAGCAATCCAAGAAATGGAAGAGCAGGTTCAAACCATAAGACAAAGGATAAAGGAAGTGCAGGATCGACAGAAGAGTTATGCCGATGCGCACCGAGTCGACCGTAGTTATGAGGTCGGTGATCGAGTCTTCTTGCAGGTTAAACCGCATAAGATTTCAATCAAGTTTGGAAAGGGAGCTAAACTCTCTCCTAGGTTCGTGGGACCCTTCAAGATTGTGGAGAGAAAGGGGCCCGTGGCCTATCAACTAGCCTTGCCTGATTGTTTGAGGCGTATGCACGATGTTTTTCATGTATCTGTTTTGAGACATTATAATAGTTATCCTACACACGTGATTGACATGAGTTCCTTGCAGGTATCGGACGAGGGAGCACTCATGGCTGAAGTAGTCCGCATTTTAGATCATCGCGTTCGACAGTTACGACGTCGAACGGTAGATCAGGTCAAGGTCCAGTGGGACAATTATAGTCCGCACTCGGCGACATGAGAGGACGCATATGATATGCGCCAGCAGTTTCCATTTTTGTTTGATAGATAGACTTATGATACTGTGGTATTTATGATATTATGGTACATTTTTTCGGCATTTATATTGAGAAACTTCGGGGCGAAGTTTAGACCAAGAGGGGGTGTATGTAACATCCCACTCTGGCACGCTTACCAAACTTATTCTTTGAGGACACTTGCTCGCAAGTGATATGGATTTTTATGATGATAAAACTTTTTCCTTCATTATGATGCGTTAAGTTATATGACAGGATGTTTTTACTACTTTGATGTAGACAGGTGCTGCTGACTCAGTTTCATTGAGTGTACAGGGTTTCAAACCTTGAGGATGCAGAGGCATCGGGGGAACTCCCTTGGACTCCGGATTGAGTCAGGGAGTGGGCTATTTGGGTTGTTTCATTTACGGTGATATTGTTTTGTTTTGATGATATGTTATTGATTTTATGATATGTTGTTGACATGATCTGACATGATGGTTGATGATGCAGGCTGACGATAGCTTGTCGACCAAGACTCACATATGGAGTAAAGGGGCCACACACGAGTTCTAGAGAGATTGAGTGAGAGGTGTGGACAACAGCCCTGCCATAACCTACTAGCACTCCCGCCGTGGCTCAAACTGTAGGTTAACGATTACCTAGTTCGAGAGGATCCACGATGTCGTGAGGGAAGACTACGACAGTCGCTCATAATGATTCTAAGGGGTGCTCAATAAGGCGGGGGCCTTATTACTTAGAGCCCTTAGTCTCCCACAAGTTCACCTGGCGGAGTGTTGACTCCAGGGGTTATACAATCTACCAATCCGTCAAGTCAGCGAGTGGCACCCTTGGAGCACGTGGTGCATCCTGAAGGGAACGTCTCGCAAAGAAATGCACATCAGCGAGTGGCACCCTTGGAGCATGTGGTGCATCCTGAAGGGCACGTCGCGCAGAGAATTGAAAATCAGCGAGTGGCACCCTTGGAGCACGTGGTGCATCCTGAAGGGAACGTCGCGCAACCAAAGCAAACAAGGCAAGTGTCACCCTTGGAGCACGTAGTGCGTCCTGAAGGGCACATCGCATTGATGATGATGATGCGACAACCTAGATGACCCTAGAACGTAACGCCTGATAAAATTCTTAAAAACGACTCCCCTAATTAAATTGTCACCCTGTTCAAATCAAAACCTAAATTAAAACATCTCTAAGACAAATTTTGACCGGCCCTAAGACAAGATCCTACAAAAATAAATATAGGGCGTAAACTAAAACCCTCCTAGGTGTTAGTTAAAGTCTTCTTAAAAGTAAAGTGGGTAAAGTAATGAGGGAGTTAAATTAAGTGAAACCCTTGGTGTTTAAAGTATAAAGAAGAATTAAAATTACTAAAGAGTGGGGATATAAAAAGATTTTAGGATTTAAAAAAATATATATATTGAAAGGACTATTAAGCGCATTTATCATTTTGGGTTTACCAAAAAATAAAAAATAAAAAATAAAAAAATAATAAAAGAGAGGAATAAAAAAATTAGAACTGAGGAAACTTGTAATAAAGGAAACTTAATAATGGAAAGTAGGAGACATAGGGTAAAAAGCAAAAAGGAATCAACATTTAAGGAGTTACTAAAATTCAGAAACTTCATTTTAGGAAAGTGATTAAAAGCATGAGAGGGGATCTAGGAACCCTAGGAGTAATTTAAGGAGCGATCTTTTGGGGAGTGAGGGAATTGAGTCTTTTAATTTTTAAAAAGAAATTAATTTTTGGAGAACCCTAGGGATGAGTGACACTTGGACGGCGGAGATTGTTTAGAGGTTTGTCATTAAAAATTAATTTATTAACGATTAGGAAAGTAGGTGGGTCTCAAATTACTATAAAAGAAAGGGAAAGGAAGGAAGATGGGGAGAAAACGGTTAGCGTAATGTTACACTGCCGAATTGTGGCTTGACGGATTTCTAGTGAGGAGTTGGGTTTATCTCAGCTGTGTTGGAGTGGTAGCTCAGCCATGGAGGCGAGCTGAGACGCTAGTCTATCTCTGGTTCTTGTGCGGCCCCTTTGCGGCTCGGGGTGCTAAGGGGGAAGCAGAGTGAGCCTTCAACGGTCGGCAAGCAGAAGCAACACGGAGCGAGGGAAGCAGCACGGAGCGCGAGACGTCATCCGAGGTAAGCGACAGGCAATGGTATGGTTTAATAGGTGAAGTAGAATGCATTTTTATATTCGGCAATTTTAATGTTATTGATGTTGTATATTCCCCTTTCATTCATCGTTTTAGACTGTATGGAATCATTCGGCTGAAAAAATGAACTGTGCAAATTAAATGATGGTGCAGGAAGGTGTAAATGTCAATACTGCTGTTATATCCTTTTAGTCAACGTCCTGGATTAAATAAAATAGTTTCTGTTATAATTTGGACTGTGTATATCTCTTATATCCAACGTCTTGAGCTGTGTAAAAAAATTTTTTTTACTGTCATAAATCTAGGCTGCGTAAATACTGTTTTATTTAGCGCTATGGACTGTTTACATTCATTTTTGTTGAATTTATAGACTGTGTAAAACCCTTGTCCCATTCTACCTTATGACGGTGAAAAACAAATTCTGTGGGTCACCTGGACTGTGCAAACTTTAAGTTGTTGTGCAATGATGTGCAAATTTGATAGTTTTGTTTTGGAACCCTTCTTTAAACCTTGGGGTTGTTGGCACGATTAATTAATTTCTGGCGTTTTCATTTCCAATGGACAATTTTACCGGGGGTTTTCTTGTATTCATGGGGCACATTGTACCTTGGCGTTTTTTTTTAATACAGTGGTGTCTTGGGACTGTGGGCGTTCCCTTGATCGCAGGGGCAATTCGGTGGCGGGCCGTTGTTTTATAAACTGCTACCCTTGGCGTGAATTTCTGCCTTTCTTTTTCCTTTTTCTGTCATTCTCTCTCTATCTACTATCATCTCATGGATAGATCCTTGGGCATTTCGTTTTAAAGGTAAACATTTTCTGTCAGTCATAGGATAGACCCCCCCGTCGTTTGTTTTACCATACAGTCTACTGGGTGGCGAGTTTACGCTCTGTATATCAACACTCAGTTCGGCGTCCTTCCTGTCATGACTTTTAAAAGAACAGTGTGCGTAAGCTCTGGTCTGAGTTGCAGTGCCGGTTTCATTCCATTTCTTACTGGTGCGTCTCCATTAACTCTTGCCTGTTGTAGTGCCGGATTCATTGCATTATAATACTATCAATGTGTTTTGTTACTGTCACGACGATCTGGCTGCGTTTGGGGTTGCTGTTGTTCTTGTTATGATATTTCCATTTTAAAACCAATCTTCCTAAAACTGGGCATTTATATGTATTCCATTGCATGCAACGGTTAGTACAACATTGAATACTTGTAAGGGTTGCAGGGACGTAGGTCAACTAATTTAGTATTTTTCGTGGCAAATTTTAGAATATAGAAGAGTGAGGTCAAATCGTGGTATTACTGATAGGGCCGCTTACTGCTCGAGTGTTAGTATAGATTAGGTCTGTGTGATAGCAATTGAGGTAAGGTCGTTTAAAGCATTGCCTAGATACCCTGAGATATTGCCTGGAAGTCTTTACTAATTAGCAGAGCTTGTTAAACGTTACCGTCACCGAGATTATATCATTCTGATTCTATGGCTATATATCGGCTTATTAATTAATTAGTTATTTTTAATTATTGTGTTTTAATATTGATAGGTTGTCAATCCGAATAATGCCTTTTAATTCTGGTCACTTTAAATTTTATTATATTATAGATTGTTTTTTTTTTTAATTTATGGAGTATATTGTATTTCCAAGTAATGATTCATATAACCATGATGCTACTTCCCTATAGTAAAATATTTAACTAATTGCTATCTTAAATATTGTTATTTTAAACATTGATGGTTATCTTAATTTAATGTCAATTGCAAAGTGGATAGTTGTCATGGTCATTTAAAATTTTATTATATTATAGATTGTTTTTTTTTTAAATTATGGAGTATATTGTATTTAAATTATGAGGCATGTTGTTATTTTCAATTAATATTACCCATAAATATGATGTCAATTGTAGTGCATTACTATTGGACCTTAGTGAATGATTTTATCTTGTAAGGACCTTATGATTTTAGTGGTTGTAGCATATAAGAGGTATGATAATTGTAAAATCATGGTCCGGATCGTGACATAAATGATAGATGGTTAATGTTTCATGATAGAGTTATTGTAACTTTTAATTATTGATAATAACTTACGTGGTGCAATAACCTGGAAGTACGTAACATAAATACCCAAGTTAGTATATCGGGGCGGTTGTTCTTTTAAATAATGTTGAACTTGGGTGTTCGTTGTCAGAGTCCTTGTCGCGCGCCTTTCGTAAGGGGCGTAATCGTACTTCTTATTTATGTCGTACTTGATTTTATTCAGTTGGTTGCTTGGTCTGCTTGTGTCGGGCGGGATGTAGACACCTCCATGTTACTCAGAACAGTCGCCAGCCTTGAGACCTTAAATGGTTAAAATCGATGGGAACCTGGGCTTGAGCGTTGATTATGTGTCTTGGAGGTTCTAACCTTGCAGGGTAGGATAGGCGGGTGGTCAGTTTTACTTTTGTCGTGGTTGTGTCTTGTTGGTCATCGAGTGGCAACGTAGAGTCAAGTGTGTTGTTACTTCTACATGCGCGCACACCTTAAATACAAAAAAAAAATTGCATATGTTATCAGAGTTGTTGTCTTAACGAGGAAGGTCCTTACACTTTCCACATATCAATAACTACTAAATTATATAAAACTAAATATCTCAATTTATATAACTAAATATCACTAAATGTCAAATGATTGATTATTGTCATTGTAAAACTATTTACCTTTCCACATATCAATAACTACTAAATTATA
>ML832385.1:23146-40134 GCA_009831015.1 Picea engelmannii | reverse complement strand
AGGTTCAAAGTCCACGCTGTCACTTTGACTTGAACCTCTTCCGTCTAGGCTAACTCCTAGGGAAGCCAAGGGGGGTAGACCCTAGTTACTAGATGAGATTTACGATTAAGTGTTCTAGGAGTTTTTTTTAATTAGTTAAAGTTTAAGGGGAATCTAGCCTATGATGTCAATCAACAAATGCAAGATGCAACTATCTAAGTATGAGAGTCAGACCTTTTCCTAGGGCAACTAAGACTAGTGCCTAAGATTGGGCAATGAGGTCAACTAAGTTAGGGAGAATGTTCGTTACAAGATAAGTTACAAAGTATTACAATAAGACAGATACAATTAGATGCAAAAGAATATATCAGATATACAGATTAAGACTAGATACAAGATAGACAATATACTAACAAGTTTACTCGCATGTGCAGGAATTAAAGATAGTCAAGATAAAGCAATCATCAACACATGAAGCCAAGCATGCTCACAACAGATAGAGTTCCGTTGGACTGCTTTTTAATGGCCAAGAGACGCAAAGTACTTAAGAGCCAATCAAGAGAATGCCTCCAGGTGGATGCACACTTCTTGAAGGATCACACCACGAGATAAAGGAACAAAATAGATGAAAGCTTGCAAATGTAAAGTTCCAGATGACAAAGATATAACCACTTAGATGTTTATTCTACAACAGATAAATTAACTTGCGTATGACAGTGAGACCAGTGAGCTTGCAAGTGTGTAACTGTATTGCTTGGTGTTGTAGACTGAAAATTGAATTAAGTGGTTAAGTGTGGGATTGATTTTAGCCCTATCTAGGTGTCAACCCAAAACTCTCCTCCCCCTATTACCAAGTGGTTGTTGGATGCTCAAGAAGTGAGGCAACGAGGCCTACCCTAGCTTCACAGGTCAACCCTAAGGCCGAGTACTCCAGGAAATTTCCGTGACTTTCCTCAAAACCCCAGTTTTTTAAGTGGCAAAGATGGTGAGTTAAGGTGTCCTATTAAGTCTAGTTAATGAATTTTAGATCTATGAGCTAAATATTGTGAAGTGTGATTGAGTGCTTGTAGCTTGCTCAACAAAGTTACCAAAGTACTGAAAATTGAAAGATGTGAAGGCTGAAGCCCTTAAACAAAGAAGTTGCAAAAAGAGTTCTTAAGTGTTGAGTTGTTGCGTGTAAATGTTAAGAACTAAAATTGCTTCATGAAACTGAGAACTGTGAAAAAGAAGGTTGAAGCCTTTGAACCAAAAGATTGCAAGTTGAAAGCTTTAATGTGATTACTGCATGTAAAATATAAAACCAAGTAAACAACTTGCGGAAAGTAAAAAGATTGATTAAGCCCTTAAGATGTCGATACTTGCATGCATGTATATAAGATGGAAGACTTAAAAATCAATTGCTTGCATGTAAAGTAAAAGACAGAATCGAAAAGTGAACTAACCAATTAGCGCATGCATGTGTAATGGGTGAAGCTTTAAGAAATTAAAGATTGCATGCAAGGTAAAATAGACTGAAAGCAAAAAATCCACAGTGCCTCCACGGGCTCTAAGCTAGCATGTGTTACGAGATCTACTCTAGATTATTTTAAGTTAAGCATGCATATAGAAATCACGACTAATCTAGCTAAGTTTGCTAAGTAAAGACTGAAAGAAAAGCAAGTCGCTTGGGTACAACTCCTTTGGGCTTGCGTTTACAGTATTTTAGAGTAGATTGGAAGAAGAAAGCGTTACCCAGTGAGAGGAGTTGTTTGGAGGGTGTGTTGTGCATGTGATTTGGGCAGCATGCCCTCTTGTCCTGGCAAGAACCTGCAAAAATCAGCAAGCTATTGCTTGCTGATTTGAGCTGCAACACACTCAGAAAATGTTATGAAATCTTTGTTTTTAGGCAAAGATTTCGTGCATACAAGAACCAGAAAATTAAATGATTTTAGGTGACCTATCTAAGCATGTTAGCTACCGAAATGAAGAATGAGAGAAAGTGAACAATATAAGAAAATAACTTGGAGTGTATGTGAGAAGTAAAGGTAAATCCGTGCTTGGACTTATCCCAATATCCTCTCCTTGAAGTGTCCTGCAAAGCTTAAACATAATGTGAGACTAAGATAGATAATGAAGGCATATATTAATAATCAAAACTACTTTTAATCATTAGTACATGCAGATCAAATAAGTTAGCAATTATACAATCACTAAACTTAGTTAAGTAAAATACTTTACCCAACAATCTACCTATAATCACAAATATCTGAACAAAACGATTTCACCTCATATGCATATAACGAGCCCAGACTACTCTTGAGATCCGTGTATCCTCCAAAGCATTTCCTTTTATTATCCAAATTGAAGAAGTTGTAGCAACTACTTGCTACAAGTTCTTCAAGAGCCACACTAATGAAGACAAGTAACAATAATGATGAGAGAGGAAGAGAATAAGATGGTGAGAAAACAGTAGCATAACAGTGCAATAATGAAAGGTGACTAAAGAGTGAGGGAGAAGTTTCTTAAATAGCAAAAGAAACCAAGGAGACCCCCCTTAGATCATTGACAAATGTCAAGATCTAAATTCATGAGGAAACTCAAACCAGTGAAAGAGTGAGCTTCTAGGGTGAGGGGAAATGGCAAGTAGAGTTGGATGGGTGAAGAAAGCAAGGCAAGGAAGGAGCGAATTGCAAGTGAGGGAGTTGCTTGCTTTGATCCAAGGCAATTTCCATCTAAGTGCTACATTTCCAGCGTTCTCCGAGAGTGGGGGCGTAAGTTGCCAAGAGGAGCGTGAGCTTTCAAGGGGAAAGCGTGAATCAAAGGAGGAAATACGTGAGTGATGAGAGGAGTGTGACGTGATAGGTGGAGGAGAGGCCCACGCATTCAAAATAATAGAGAGTTTCCACTTTTGAAGAGGGAGTACGTAAGGGGGAAGTTTACGTGAGGTGTGAGGGACGTGGAGGAGTGCGTGTGGGGGAGTGTGAATGTCACACTCCAAATGGGACGTGAGAGGAGGAGGAGAGGGCCCATGAACTCATTTAAGAGAAAGTTCCAAGTCAAAGCGTGGAGTGGGGGACGCATATCCAAGAGAAATGCGTGAGCTTGAGGTAAGGTGCGTGTGAGCTTATGTGAAAGAAAGGTGTGAGTGGGGGAGAGTGTGTATAACACACTCTCAAAGGTTACGTAGAAACTAGAGGGGGGGCGCACCTCATGAGGAGGGGCCCAAAACCATTTTAAAAATGATTTACTAGATCATACGTGGGAGATGGGGACCCATGATTATATTAAAGGGTGAGTTTCCCATTTAAAATGAAATGGTACGTAACCTTCATAAGCTTTATAAGAGGAATTAATTAAAAGGTGAGTAATAAATTAAAAGAGTGGGTAGGAGAGGACATAGGATTGGGAGAGGGGACCCCTTTAACTTAAGTGAGTTTTAATTCTCATAAAAGAGGGTCGTACATTTTTGAAGAGGGGGCATATCACCCACATGGGGATTAAAATTAAAAGGTAAATAAAAATTAAAAGAGGGTTTAAGGGGTAGGTGAAGGCTTAGGATAGGTTAGGTGGGTCTTTCTCATCATTATTTGCCACTTACTACACTTGATTTGGTCCATTATTACAAAAATGACATTTGCCCATGTCCTGGGTTTGGCAATTAAAATCACCATTTTCTCGAAAAACTTCTAAGTGGACAAACAACCTAGCAAAACTTGTCCGACTGAGTTGAAACTTAGTCCACGGGTGCGGGGGGTCTCATTAGCTTTCTTTTGAGTACAAATACCCCTATTGCAAATCCCGAGACCTAAGTTTTATATTAATTACCCAGAATTAATTAATTAATTAATCAATTAATTAATTCGGAACCTTAAAAAAAACCTAGCTATACTTGGTGGAATTCCGCGAAACTTCGCGTGCTGTCTTACATGGTCATTTACAACATTCTTAAACACTAGCCACCTAGGAATGACTTCATTAGAACGCCTTTCACCACTTTGGAGGATTTATTAGGTGGGAGTGGAAAACTCAAGGGAGATTAACCCGACTGGTTAGGCCACATTAACCTCCTGAGGATAAGAAACACTCAGCGAAAGGAACTCTCCTAATGAAGAAACCCTAAGGCAACTAACCTAACATGATCCATGTAGACCTATTACATTATAAACCCGCGCAGGGGTGCGGTAATCCCGCTTACAAAATTTTGTGATGGAGGCATAAATTGCCTAGTAGAACCAAACTGTCTTCGATATACTAGCATCTGATGATGCATTTCTTCATGATACATGGAGTTGACCACCTAGTTGAAGAGGCGGTCAACAACGTCTTTGAGCATTTGTCTAGGTTAAAGGAGGTTTGTTGCACATGTTTGGGTAATTTAATTATTGGATGTGATTTACATGCTATGATCCTTGTGACTTATGAACCCCTGGAGGGCATACTTCTTGTTGTTGCAGGACCTTGCTCGGTGGACAAGTACACATGAGGGAATGATTAGCTCGGACCTTCATGGGGGCTTAAATCCCACAGATGGATGTCGAAATCCCAGCCAAGGTTAAGAAGAGATTGAAGACTTGCATCGGGAGAAAGAAGGACGTTGCCTTTGGAGGCACCCTGGCAGACCTAGGCCCAGGGGACCTTGCCCTTCCCACATGGACGTTAGCCCTTGAGGGCCCTGGACGTCACCATGATAACCCTAGACGTCATCCACAGCTAGGGTTTCATTTTTGGAGGCATTTGTGAGCCTAGTGGCACGTGTGGGCATCATTTTAGGCCTCTCGAGGCCAAGTGCCCCACTTTCCCAGCTTAGTGTTCCACATATCAAGCCTATTAACTAGGTAAACCAACCCAGAAATTGCACAAGCCAAAGTACTCACTTTGAGGATTTAAACTATTATTGTTACTATTCTAAAGGTGTATTTCTGAAGCTGTTATAAGTCACTTTGTTGCTGTTATAACTGTTGCTACAGCCACATTTTGCAGCCCTTATCAGCCCATGCTAACAACAAAACTGCCCAGAAACTTGTGCTAGGCAAATTGCTATCATTAAGTGTTAAAAGTGTGTTATTGCCTTAGAAAAGTGTTTTCTTCTGAACTGGTTTGCTGCTGTCATAGCTATTAAATTGCTGTTGTTATAAACACTTTGACAGCCCCTATTAAGTCATTTATTGACTTGTATTTATCTTATTGTGAGTGACAAAATATTATCAAGTTTGCAAGACTCTTGTATCTTTTCCTTGTCATCATAACTTGCAACTTTCAAGATACATTGCTGCTACTGTAATCTCATCTTTATTGTATAATAACTTGTTCTGGCAGCACATAATTTGTTTAAGAAGTCATTGATTATAATTGTTGCTACTAACGTTTGATGTTTCAATTGTAAAGGGCAGGTACAAACCCACTTCCATTTTCCCTTGTCCCTTTAAACTTTACCCAAGTGACTTCTTCGGTTGAGTGACCTAGAGAGAGGGGTGGGTTTTCACCGTATCTTTTTGCCTTTCATCAACCAACTAGGTCCTAGGACGTCTCCCTTGGAGTGAGGTTTTCCTCCTCCTAAAGAGAAAGAGGTACCCTATTGGGGTGACAGTGATAGGGTTGCCTCCGTGTTATGTCAATCTAAGCTTACTTGTCTTTAGGCTTTGGGCAAGAATAGATTGCGCAATAACAAGACTCATAGAGGGTCACCTTTGTTGCTAATGTTTCTTTTCAAGTGTGAGCAGGTTTGCAGGTTTATGCCAGAGATGTTGAGGTTCTCATGCGCTCTACGGTGAGCACATGTCCCCGAGTTGGAGCCAGATGTTATCCCCAATTTATAGGGATAACTAGGAGATCATGTCTCGAGGCCCACAGGTCCTAGACATGGAGTACCGAGAGCAGGATTGACCTGAGCATGGCCCTGGAGGGCCCATCCTTCTTCTTCTTCGCCAGATTTGTCTTGTCAAGCAGCAGCAGCATCCGTCACCATCGGCGTGGCTCCTGCATCAGAGAGGACTCTTGCTCCATGAGGTAATTGGTCCAGGTATCATGATATGTGTCATGTTTGATCGTTATAACTTTCTTATATATGCATCAGGTTCCTTACATTTCTAACAATTACTTGGATCTTACACTAACCCACTTGACCATTGTTTGGGGGATTAACGAGGTGACCTAGCAAGATTGTATCCATGGGTTTTGGTTAGCCACCAGGGGGGATTTGAAGAGCCATCGTCCGCTCCCGCCATATTATCACTTTACATCTTCTCTCCCATACATCCATCCCATTCCCCTAGTCCGGGCATTAGGATGACCTTTGAAGGGTTACACTTTGTCCTGTGGGAAGAAGGGGCTAAAGGCCCAGGGGGTAAAAGCAGCTGGTAAAAGATAAAATCCATAGGAAATAAAACCTAGAGATGCTTCGCCCAGGGATCCCCGAGAAGGCAATAAAAGGCCTCTCGATAAGAAACAAAAGGGACCCGAAGAAAAATAATAAAACAAGACCTAACCATGAGGATGAGAGGTCTCATCACGAGTCGGCCCATTATGTTCATAGGTATCTAGCAGTATGACATTGCCACTATCTGGTCACCACGCCAGGGCAATGACCTTTGGTTGCATGGCCAAGGGAAAGGGGGTCTCATCACGAACCAGCCTTATCATTTCTGCAAAAATACCAGTGGGTAACACTGTCAGCTCTGGTCACCACGCCAAGGCAGTGTCCTCTGGTCAGACCTTGAAGAAAAAAGAAAAAAAAAGCAATAAATAAAGAATAAAGGCAATAAAGGGGCTTGGAAAAAGTGCATCCATGACGGGTAAAGCTCACCTCCTACAAAGGCACCCACGGACAATACCTACCCCTGGTCTTCACTATGACTGGACATCCTTAGACCATATCACTTCATGAACATGTCTTGAATAATCTTCTGTGGAAACTTTCCTCTTCTTATGGATACCAGCCCAATAGGTTGTTCCGTCTATTTCTTCAACTTTGTATAGTAGATCAGTGTAATGTCTTTGAGCTATTAGAGGATATGCTAGGGGTTTTATGCATGTATCTGATAAATTTAATGATGAAATATGATTGACATTGCTATGATCCCGAGGACTGATGAGCCCATGGAGGGCGAAGTTTTTTATGTGCAGGACCATACCCGACGGACAGGTACCAGTGGACCGGTACACATGGGGATATGATTAGCTCGGACCTCCATGGGGCTGAAGAGCCCATCAGATGGTTGCTGGGATGGCAGAGACAGGACAACGTTATGATCAGCCTTTGCACGAGAAGAAAGAAGGACGTTCCACCCAGGACACTTTGGCAGAGCCCGGCCTAGGGGGAATCACCCAATGCAGATAGAACGTTTGCCCCTTGATGGACAGGACGTCACCTAGGAGAGTTGGACGTTATCTGAAGCGTGTGGCGTTGTGTTGAGGTCATTGGCACGTGTGGCAGCTGGGAGGATGCCCTAGAAGGGCCAACGTCTCACTTCTGGATGCTGGATTTGCCCAAAAAGGGCCAACATCTCCCTCAAGAGGGCTTGACGTCCCATCTTTTGCTCACATTATGTCATTTTTCTGGCAATTAATGTAAAAACAGTGTAAATTTTGTAGTCAACCTTGTCGGTTGTTTTAATGACCTATTTTTTAATTGAAAGGTCATGGATTGGTATAGATAGAGGACGTTTTTCCTCATTTTGGAAAGATAACATAACTCACTCTCTTGTGAGAGACTATCTTTTAGCCTTTTGCTTGGTATTTTTGGTGTTGGAAGTGTGGCGCAACTCTTCTTAGAGGATTTCTCTTGGCATTTATGGTGTTTCTCTCATGGAAGGTTTACAACTAGCGTTTGATTATGCATTCTTCATGATATGTAAGTGAATTTTTCATGCAAAACTTCTTAAGTGAATGGTTGTAGGCTTGATTTCTTACATTTTGTTATTATATAGCCATTATATTGCTGAATCTTGAAACCCTAGGTAGCAAGCACACTAGTAGGTCATTGCTATATGTCCCCATGGTTTGAGAAATAATTTTAGCCATTGATAAAGGAAGATATAGCCTAGTCGTTGCTACACTTTTCTCCCTTTTTCTGAGTTAGCATTAAAGTTATAGGTTGAAAAAAGGAGACGTCCTAGGCCTAGTTGAATCTACACCTAGGGTTTTAACCTTCTAGGGTTTGAAAGCCTTGCTCCTGCAACACTTTCTCCCTTAAACTTGTACTTTGAAGCTAGCCGTTTTGCCAAGTGTATTTAGAGAAAGAGGAAGGAGCACGAGGCCTTGCTTAAGCAACACCGGAGTGAGCCTCCTTCCCTTAGGGTTTTGATTCCAGGGCCCTGCCATTGCAGCACCTTGGAACCCTACCTTCTAGTCTCTAAATTTAAGTCCTCCCGAGACTTTTTGCCCTTACTTTGACTCCATTTACCCTAAGGCACTGGTATTTTCTCCAACGTTGAGCTTGTGGTGTGCAAAATCATCTTTCAAAACTTTCATTTTTTGAAACCCTAACTAACCCTAACGCCACTAACTAGGGTTGACGTCATACTTGATGCAGCAACCCTTCTAACCAGTAAATAAGCAATTAAAGATGACGTCAAGCATTTATTGAGCTATTGTTGAGTGAAAATACTGCTGGCTTGGTCATTATTATAGACATTGATGAATTGGTGATCTTGCATAAGCTATTTAGCAAAACGTTGACCTCATTTTGTCTATTATATTGCTTATTAAATTAAATAAGATAATTAAGAAGTACTAACCCTTTAAATTATAACCTGCAAATATACGTATAGTGTTGTTATTGTCTTGTTCCGGGCAGGTGTTCTCAACAGGGACTTCACTTCTTTATCCGCTGATTAGCCGGATTATCTGATACTGGTGGTAACCTGAGAGGAGGGAAAACCTTACTTCTTGACCTTATATTCTTTGCTTCTTCAAACCCCAGGTTACCGGGGACGTCTCCCCCGGGCTAACCTCCCTAAACAAAAAGAACCTCCCCATCGAGGTGACATTGGGTGGAGAAGGTTCCTGTTACGCCAGTTTGTCCACTACCCTATAGCCTGTGACCTAGAGTACAAACTGCGCGATAACACACCACAAATCCCTTGTGTGCCCTCCTCTATCCTTGGTGCACCCCCAACCTTGGAGCACCCCCTCTCACAAGCTAAATGCGCACAAGTTTCTAGTGCGCCCCCTCTTTAGCTTGTATGCAAGCTCACAAAGAAAACCCTTCTCCTTCAAGCCTATGCGCCCAATGCTTCTCACAATGGTGTGTCCTTGCTTGCTTGAAGTGCGATCCTACTCCAAGAGTGTGCCCAACCTCAAGCTCAAGCTCTTCTCGTCTCCTTGTGCCCTTAGCATCTCACCAAGTGCGCCCTTGAACTCATGTGCCCTTCTCCTCTCAAGAAATGTGCCCAAGCTCAACTCAAACCCTCACTTCCTCTCTTCCTCTTCACTCAACTCTCTCAAGTGAACAATGAGCCTCCTTTTCCCTCCTTCTTTAGCCTAATCTCAAGGCTAACCTAGAAAACCAAGGGCTCAGATTAGATCTAGGCCTTTCTCCAAAATGAGTGGATGAGATTAGATATCATAAACTCACTTAAGTTTCCTTAGTTTACTTTATGTTCATTAATTCACATTTAAGTGAAATTAATGTCACTTTATGACTTAAGTGAATAAAGTCACTTTAGACTTAAGTGAATAAAGTCAAAGTGAAATTTCAACATAAAGTACAAGCATGAGGGTAGTACTCTCCCCCTTTGTGTTTAGAGACTCACAAACACAAGGGGACCACTTTCCAAGGTACCCAAATCTCAACAAGCTAAAGTAGAGCATAGAAACACAAACTGTACAAGTATATCAGTTTCTATCAATGAGAACAAGCAACATATTCCCCTATGACTATGATTTGGTTATGAATGTTTCCTAATTCATGTGTGTCCTTTTAAGTTCCTATAGAATATGTTTGTTCTAATTTGTGTCGCAAAGCGTTGCACTTACTTTGCAAGGTTCAAGATATTAGAGGATCGAGCCCATTATGCCCTTGACTATGCCATTTGGTATCAAAGCAAGATTTGGAAGCTTTAGAAGAGAGAACTAGGTAAGAGAAAGTCTCAGAGAAGATGACATGGAGGTTGCAAGGGAGAGGGTTAGCAGAAATGGCAAGAACAACGGGAAGAAAACCCATAAATAGAGAATTGCAAGCACTACAAAAAAGAATCGAAGAACTGCAAAACAAACAATCAACAGCAAAATAGAGAAGCTAAAGCAAGCAACTCAAAACCAAAAGAACAAGAGGGTGAAGTTGAAGATGGGGATGTTCTAGCTCAATTGATAAGAGATTTTTGAAGAACGAAAGGGAACAAAGTGTTGAATTTTTATAAACTAGGTTAAGCATGTAGTTCATTTCAATTTCATCATGTCTTAACCATAAACAAGAATGTTGCAGCAACCAAGATCACAAGAAAAAACACCATGCACAAGTACACAAGATATATCCTGGAAAACCCTTCTCAAACAAGGGAGAAAAACCGAGCCAAATCCTTTGTTATATTCTTCAAGAGAAAGACCTTTCACCACCAAAAGGACTTAGCACACAAGAGGGTGCTTAAGCCCTAGAAACCCTAGCGCCTAAGAGAGGTGCGCACCTTTTGCCAAAGAGAAGTACTTGCTGAAATTACCAAAACATGTGAGGAGGATATGATTCTACAATGGAGAATCATCTCCTACTTATATTAGACTTTGACTGATTTAGCAAGGGTGTCTTATTGGCACAATAGGGCCGACCTCTCTAAGTCAAACACACTTTATTATTATATTTATTATTATAATTAATATTTTCAATATTAATTATCTTCTTTATATTAATCATATTAACATAGGGCCGACCTGTACCCTTTACATAATAACTAAGGTTACAGGTAGGTGTGACTCTTGAACAATATATATAGCAAAGGATCTGATACACCCACTAGTGCTCATCCATTAGGGGCCACATCCATAGGGATGCCATAGACCTAAGTCACTGCATTACACAGATGAGCTAGGTCCTCACACGTGCACTTATGCTCATCCATAGTCACGTCTGCTCTACAGATCTGCTTTCCCACTACCACCAACAGGAGGATCATCTTGAGTCTTCACATCAACTCTGTTGTTGTTCAGAGGAGGCCATCACATCATCTTCGTTCTTATTCTCATGATGATGTGCCCAGTGCTTTTCGGAATTTCCCACGTTCACCTTGTGCTCAGCCGCAGGCACGTCCTAACTCAACAGATCACTCTTACATCGGATAATCATCTGGAGTTCCTCTCTCACATCATGGAGGAGGCCATATACATTCCTAGCCCCTGTCCCAAGCTGGAACCACGAACCCTATATTAGGGGCTTTCTCTCAGGTTTGTAAGCTGAGAGTAAGACTTCACATAGCTGCTATATTCCACATCTCATAGGTTTGTAAGCTGGAGGATGTCTCCTATAGCTGCATTCATCAACACAAAGGTCAAGGTTTTCCATAACAATGGAAGCCTATGTAATGTCCCCACTTTGGGACATCATCACAGTGCAGAGGGTTATGATGACCAGAGTAGCCAGATGGAGGTTATAGCGAGTACAGGGGTTATTGAGAGGCATTGTGGGGTCCAACTTGCATTGCTCACCATATTCCATCATTATGAGCCATTCCACACAGGTTGGCTTTGGTTTCGTTGCATTCCAATGATTTCCATGATTTTGACTATTTTGAGCTATAAGTCAATGGAATTCACTGAAGAGGTCATTTTGGGCACATTACTTGGAGAAACCTCTAAGTGTAATAGCTCACTGGAATCGAGAGGAGAAACACTACAAGATGGGATGGCTAAAAGTGACTTTCAGTGGCCAGGAAAGCCACAAGGAGAGATAAGGAGCTTTTCAAAGGTAAAAAGGTTAATTAATTAATTAAAGTGATTTAATTAATTAATTAAATATTAATAAAATGAAAGTCACTTTGGAGGGACAAGGTGAGCCAAAAGTATAAAGGAAAGGCAAGGGCCTCTTCTCATGGATTCATGTATGTTTATCTTTTGATATCTGGCTTTTAGCAAGGGAGCCCAGCATTGGGGGTTTTGAGGGTTTTGACATAACAAACCCTAGAGGATGATTCAGTGGTGAAAGACTCCACCTAGCTTGTCCCAAGCTTGGTCTCGGAGATGCAATACTCTCCCACACCATTCTAGTTCCAGATCTACTCAGTTGCAAGGGGATTCTACATCAGTTTCATGTGCAGATAGAGAGAGGGAACACCAATTGGGGGTTTCCAGCAAGAGGGGCGCACCATCCTTTAAGAGAGATTCGTTGTAGGAGATTGGCATGGTCTTTGGAGATTCCGTCACTTAGGTTCTTCTTGCAGGGTCTTCACCATCATTCCTAGTGCTTTCTGAGAGAGTTTCATGGTTTAGATTATTTCTTAGAGCAGTGGGACGAATTGAAGAGAAGGAGGGTGTTTCTGAGATTCAAATCTAGTCAGTTTGGAGGAGTTATACTTTAGATCTGACCCTGAGACTTCACCTAGTGACTTGCAGTGTCCCGATCTATATTTCTGGAGAGTTTCAGAGCATATGGAGGCCTCCTTCAACAGGGCCGAATTATCCAAGGCTTCAGTCATCCAGTGGGGCGCACCATTCAGTGGGGGATTTCAGATCTACAGGGTTTGAGAGTGGATTTGGAGATTTGGACACCTGGGTTATCCTTACAGTTGCCCGATCTATCAGTTGGCATATTTCTCAGGGTGATTGGACATATTTGACAGCAGGACCGAAATATTGAGGAGCTCCAGTACTGCAGCAGGACGTGGCATCTTCTAGCTTGAGGGGTTTGCAACTTGGCATTGGTCTTCATCTTATATCCAACCTTTGGAGGCTTATTTTGTATTGTTGGGAGCATTTTGTAGCAGCTCATACTTATTATCCATTGTCTATCTTCTTGGCCATCTGTTGAGCATTCCAGATCGGCATCTTCATTGTAGCAGGTTTCTCTATTTTATGAATAAGAAGAATTGAGATGTTTTGGCTTGTCTATCTTATTGCATATGGTTGAGGTATGTTCCATGGTTATCTCTTTCTGTTATTTGTTGCATACACACATATAAACACATCTAAAAAGTAGATCAGCAAAGTGTTTGACGAAATACCACAACCAGGAAAAAGTTTTAAAAAGACACCAAAACAGTGATGATCCTTACATAATGGCTTGGGATCATTACAGCCTAAAGGTTAAAACATTAATAGATTTCGAAATCGAGATAATGGAAGACCGGTTCGGTACAAAATTCCTCAACACAAACTTGAAAGGAAATGCCACATTATGGTGGGATTTTGAGCAACTAGCAAATCCATAAGAGTAAAGACCAAAGTAGAATGGTTGTGAAATTTTGAGACAAATACCTAGTTCGGGATTAAAAACATACATTATTTAAGCAATTGTAGAACCTTAAACAAAAAGATCAAAGCGTACCAGTGTACAACGAGGAATTCTATAAAATTTCAATATGTATAGAACATGAAGAAGATGAAGACCAATGAGGTTCAAGGTATGGGAATAGTTTTAATTTTGCGATTCAAAACGAAATAAGTTTGCATAAGATGCAGTACATTGAAGAGGCATACCAATTAACATTGAAGGTATAAAGGAGAAGCTAGCATGAAAGGACAATAGAAAAAATTTGGCAGACAAAGAAGTAGTTGCACTGGTATAGGGCGCAATTCCATAGAAAAGGTGGAAGATTAACACAACAAAATAAATAAGACGGATGAGAATAGTTCACAAGGTAGAGGTTGTGGAGTTTTAGAGGACAAGGAAAAGGCTCCAGTGAGATGTAGAGATGAACGACACAAGTCATTTGAGTGTCCACAAGAATAAAGTGCACATGGAAGTGAACCAAGAACTCAGTTTGTGCAAGGAGAGGCATAGAAGCTTCATGACATGTAAGAGAATGTTCTCCCTAGAAAAGCAACAAGAAGCACTGAAAGAGGATGATCGATCCCTGAGAAAGGATATCTTCAAAACAAAATGTGATTATGGAGGTAATGTTGCAAGGTCATTATTGATTCAAGTAGCAAAAAAATATCGTCATAGTGGAGATGGTAGAGAAACTAAGCTTAGCATGACAAAATCACCCACACCCATATAGGTTTCAATGTGGATATGAGGAGATGGTGACTAACCAAGTAAGGTGTTGTTTAACATCAATAAATATGAGGATGACATTTTGTGCAATGTCATTCCCATGGGAGCTTTCCATTTGTTGTTGGGAAGACCATGAAAATATGTTAGATGTGTAGTGTGTGATGGAAAGAATGCCTACATCATCACCAAGGATGGAAGACTATTCTCATTGTCATTGGTGAAAGATGAAGAACCCAAAGTGGTGTTGCTATTATTAGATAAAAAATTATTGAGCACAATGAAAGAAATGGAATGTTATGTTATTATGCCCCAGAAAGTTGCAACACACGATGAGATAGTAAAGCATAACAAGGAAGAGAATTGAGATTCTTACAGAAGTGAAGAAATTGTTGGAAGAGTATAGCAACATAGCACACAACAAAATACCAGATGGTTTACCACTGAAGAGGAAGATTGCACATGAGATTGACTCAACTCAAGGCATGAGATTGTTGAATCGAGTGATGCACAGGATGAGTCCATTGGAAAGTGCAAAATTGAACGGACAGGTAGGTGAGATGTTGTTGAAGGGCTTGATCGCGGAAAGTATGGGGCCATGCATAAAACCAGCATTGATAATGTCAAAGAAGGATGGACAAAGAAGGATGTGTACATACTATAGACTCCAGAGCACTGAACAAGATCACAATCAAGTACAGGTTCCCTTCACTAAGAATGGACTATCTAATGGACAATTCAAGTGGTGCCAGATATTTCATTAATAAGGATCATTGAATCAAGATCAATGAAGGAGACACGCGGAAGACTACATTCAAGACCAAAGATTGTTTGTAAGAGTAGTGGTTATGCCTTTTGGATTGACCAACAGATTGAGTACATTAATGAGATTGATGACAAAGGTATTACAAATGTATATTGGTAAGATTGTGGTTGTTTATTTGGATGACATTCTAATATTTAGTAGGAGCATATTAGATCACATAGCATATGAGGATGATGTTTGAAACACTAAAAAAGGATCAATTGCGCATAAACTTGATGAAGTATGAATCCTTAAAGGAGGCACTGATATAGCTTGGGTTTGTGTTGTCCAAGGATAGATTGTACATGGCGCCATTTATTGGAATGGCCTACACCTTGCAACATCACAAAAGTGAGAAGTTTTCATGGTATAGCAAAATTTCTAGGAAGTTCATGAAAGGATTCAATGGTCTATGCACATGAATAACAAAATGTATGAAGGCAAGAGGATTCTGATAAAGCATGCAAACACAACAAAGCTTTGATATGTTGAAGCAAAAGATCATAAAGGCATATGTGTTAGCATTATCAAATTTCAACAAGATTTTGCATGTGGATTATGATGCAAGCATGGAAGCTATTGGCACTGTTATCCACCCAGTTACACTAGGATGGACTTGCAGTTGAACCGCCAAAGATTGAACAATCACTTGCTCAAAATTCAAAATTCAGAGCTTCAGCCGGCCATTATGGCCCTTTTTAAACTTTTTTACTACATTTCCATACACTGTGGGGAATTGTAATAAGAGATGTAACATGATGAATTTTGTAAAAGGTTTAGGCTCTTAAGACTTAGACATGAGTTGTTAATCTAGAGTGTTTTTTTTACTTGTTAATTATATTATGTTGTCCAAGCAATTTATAATTTTTGAGTTTTTACACTCAATTCCTCCAAAGTTGGAGTATATACTCATGGTTAGGCCTTAGCAAGGTCATTTAAGCCTAGTGTCTAATGTATATTACCATGCTAAACATCCTCCTAGAGTTTCATGGAAATGTGCTAAGTCCCCTTAGGTTTTTTAAAGTTTTCTGTAAAAATAAAATTTCCCGCAAAAACAGGATATTTTAATTATAAATAATTCCTAAGTTAAATAAGTGGTACTAGGAGGCATCATATGCCTTGGGGGTATTCTTTTTTGGACTAAGAATACCCACTTTACCTAAGAACCCACTTTGTGAGTGAAATTAGTGATTTTTAATCACTTAAAATCAATTTTACTCACTTTTGGTCAATAAAAGACAAATAAAATCAGAAAAATCAGCAAATGCTATTTTTTGGGAAACATGTTGAGGACATGTTTTGAGTTAACTCACCCTCTTTGGAGTTAAATAAGGCAATGTGGCACTCAAGGAGAAGTTAGAAGAGAGTTAGTTGGATTTTCTCTTGAGTTATGTGGAGATTCTCTTGGGAGGTGCACCCCTCTTGGGAGAGGTGGCGCATTCTTGAGGAGGGTGTCCACCTCTTGAGAGGTGGTGCCCTCCCTCTTGTTCTTGAGCTTCACACTTGGCATTGTTTGGGGAGTTAGGAGAGGTGGAAACCCATTGTTCACACTTGTCAGGAGGGGCGCACCTCATGAAGGAGGGGCCTACCACTCAAATTAGTTATGAGGATTAACTCTCACGTGAGTAAAGGGGACGTAAGCTTTAGAGGGGGTCATAAAATTAAAAATTAAATAAATGAGTGGATAAAGGGTTAGGATGGGTTAGGTAGGGCCCCTCTCGTTAACTTCACACTTTACTTCACCTTATTTGACTCATTATTACAAAATTGACATTTGCCCATGTCCTAGGTTTGGCAATTAAAATCGTTGTTTTCCGAAAAAACTCCTAGGTGGACAAAAAAACCTAGCAAAACTCGTCCGACTGAGTTGTGTTGAAATTCTGAGGTCCTATGAGGCTGCCATCTAAGATCTGTCTTTGACCTTAGTATGGCTCTAAGTTTCAATTGTTTGGCTGTCTTCTTTTGCTGTTTTAGGACAGCAAACAGTCATGTACTTTCTGCTCAATGTTTTATAGGTTAAGTGCTCTTTTAAGGTGCCCTTGCAAATGTTTTCTTGTCTCAATGTTAGCACATGCAATATAACTTAAA